>VWYH01008165.1:575260-631307 GCA_013399365.1 Pampusana beccarii | reverse complement strand
AGGAGGATACTGTGAGAGACAGCATCAAGGCTTTGGTGAAATCCAAAACTATCACATCGACAGGCTTCCCTTGGTCAACTAGGTGGATAACCTTGTTGTAGAGAGAAATTAAGTTTGTTAAGCAGGACTTTCCTCTCATTAACCCATGCTGGCTGGGACCAATGACTGCATTGTCATTCAGATGTTTTTCAGTAACTCCCAGAATAACCTTTTCCATAATTTTGCCAGGCACAGAAGTGAGACTGAAGAAATGACCAGTTATCTGTCAGTGTCATGATGACGCATAAATACAAACTAATCAGAACTGACTTCCTAGTTACAGTTAAGAGCAACTTTTTATATGAAGTATAATCATTTCTCTAGAAGCATCAAAGAGGTTTTTACAACAATTTTTAAATAGGTGCATCTTCCGTGAGCTACTATTACACTTACTTTTAGCTTTACGGTCTTTGAAATCTTGAACTGCTATGAGTCTAACATGACTACGTAAATTTTGCTGGACTGCAGTTCATCTCAAAGGTCCTAAACCTAAAGCAACCCCTGTTGAACTGCATCTCAAATAATCTGGCCCCTAAATGTGAGGTTATCACTGTAGAATTGTTCTCCCTTTAACTGCAAGAAGCAGTTGTTAAAACTTTATCTAAAGTATTGTTAAATATTCTCAAGTAGGAAAATTATTTCAGTAGTTAACAATAACTACTTTTGTGCTATTTCAGTATACAGTGTCAAGTGCCTGCTTTCCACAAAGAGCAAGCGAGACAGAAGAGCAGCAGCAAAATAAACGTATTGCTAGGATTTCGCTCCTGATCCATGTAAAACAAGGAATTTTTGTTGCTGACCCAGAACAGATAATGAATGAGATATTGTTCAGATAGATGTGCATGTAAGTCACAACTTGGCCAAACATGTATTTTAAGCATAGGTCCCAGTTCAGCAAAGAGAACATCCTTCCATCCTAACCATCTGCAGAGGTTGTGGATACCCACCACTACTGCTCACACATAACATTAAGAGCCTGTTCTGCTGTAGATCTCAGGTATGCACTTCTACCATTAAAAGGAGCTCCAAGACTTCGTTCAAAATGCTGCTCCTGCCTGCTCCAGGTAGAGAAAAGGGGTCAACATAGTGGGTTAGGCTAGTCCGCAGTGATCAAGCTAGAAAGCACAACACTGCAATGCAACACCTTGAACTTGTAGCCAGTTTGTGACACATGGGTCTATTCCAGACATGAGCTCTGAGGAGTATGCACCTGCAAAATCCATGCTGATAAGTGCATTGTGGAAGTACACGACAGAACCCGCTGTGAGGATGGGTCTCTTAGTCTTACAGTTCATATCCTCTAAAATTTCATTTCCTTGCCAAACGTTTCTTCTCCACTACCCGCCATGAGCAGTCTCACCACCAGCCCTGCACCAACAGCTACAGAAGCATACACTGCCCCCAACCCCGATCTGTGTATCCCATCCAACACACTCGGACCTGTACACACACACATCATTGCCACAAAACACATCGAAGAAAACTTGTCACAATGCATCACACCACTTACTGTAAAGATAATAATTTGCTGATGAATACATATAGATATACTCCATGTCCGTGTATCACATGCAACAAGCCCAACCTCGGTAAAAACATGCCATCTATCGCACGCAAGAAGGCTGTGTCCCTATGCAGAAACAGCCCATCTCTGTGTCACACAACACTCCTACATGTACTGCTTGTACTCTTTTATCCCCCTTGAAGTGCCCAGACTGCTCCAGGGCCCAGGGTTCTGTGTGTGTGTACATCTGTGTATTTCTGTGTTGCACGTGTGTGTATGTTTGTGTGTGCACACTCGCATGTCTAAGAAATGTGTGACTGTTAAGTGGCCAACCATGTGTGCATAGGGTAATGAATGCACACGGTGCCTACAGGCGTGTGAGCCTACGGGTGAATAGGTTGTGTCTGCATATGTGAATGTGGCATATATACAGATGCATGCACGGAGTGTGTGTGTGAGCATATGTGTGCATCGCAGCATGCGTATGGAAAACTATATACAGGGGTGTGCAGAGCGGTGCAAACACGTGTCAGTGCCTGTCTGTACAGTGTGGGTTTATACAGTGGGGTGCAGTGCGTGTGAGCACATGTGTGCGGTGCATGTGTCAGTCCCTCTGTGTGTGTGTCCGTGTGTCAGCCTGTGCGTGCGAACCCCCCAGCACTACACGCAGTGCTGCGGGCCCACGCGATGCGGTGATGTCTCCCCGTGTCAGCCCCCGTGTGCCTGTGGGTCCCTGTGGGGGTAGGTAGCTCTGACACCCTGCCTGTGTGGGTGTCCGTCAGTCCCTGCCGGGGGATGTGTGACGGTCCCCGTGTCTGTCCGCCCGTGAGAGCGGGTCCCCGGTACCTGCCGAAGTGTCCCAGGGAGTCGAAGAGCCGCTCGGAGTTGGGAGCCATGGCGGGACGGCAGCAAACCGGGAGCCTGGGTCTCGCTGTCCGCTCCGGGAGGTGCGGAGCAGACGCACCGGCCCGACCCGTNCGGCCGCTTCTGCCGGAGCGCAGCGGGAGCAGCGCCCGCCGAGCAGGGGGAGCCGGGCGGGCTTCGCCTCGGCCGCAGCGGGCAGGAGAGGTGATAAACACCCGTGTGACAGCTCCAGGGCTCCCGATCTCTCACACGGCCCGAGGGCCTCGGACGCTTCCCTCCGGGAGATGGGTCCTTGCCTCGCCCGTCGGGCAGCGCCTGCAGCGCGCTCTTCTTTTCCCCGCTAAAACCAAATTAAAGGAGAGGATTATGTGCTTAAATCCCCCTGTGACAATCATTTATAATCTAATATATCTAGGCTTTTGTGTATTTCATACGGACGTTTTCAATTAAAGGAGGGTATATATATTTTTTCTTTTTCCCAGGACACTATCTAAATGTTAATAAGAGTCGTTTCATAATCTGCTCTGTTCTTTGGATATATTACACGTGTTTTCCCAAAGTTTTAGCACACAATGCAAAATAGTATTATAATTTAATAAAGGTAAATATGTAACATATCCCATATCTGCATGACTGTCCTTAGTACACCAATTTCTAAAGAAGTCTCAATTATATTTTTCTGTCTTACCCAGAGCAGACCAAGATAACCGATTTGAAATTGTTTGAGGATTATCTAAGCAAGTTACAGCAGGAAATCTTCATAATTAACTTAGCAATGGGTTTTATTGGAAGAGATATGCTCTAGCAGCCCAGTTGCTCTGGGCTCTGAGAATTAGGCAAGATACAGCAAAAACTGCTGTGGGTGCAGCTCTCCTATTTAAGGTTTTTCTTTGTCAGAACATTTGATTTCCCTTCTTGGGTAGATCCAAGTTCAAAGCTGTCCCTGCTCTGAGTGAGGAGATGGGCCATACACTCTCCAATGTCTCCTTCCAACCTCAATTATTTCACGATTCTGTGATTAAAGACATTTCTAGTGGATTGCATGAGCTCTTTCTGGGCTGCTCTATTGAAAAACACGGGGCTGGGGGTGGACGAAAATACAGTCAATCCAATCTTATCATATGCGTATTTTGTTTCTCAGTAGATGCAGAAAAAGCTGAGAAGTAAACTCCTATTAAGTCACTGGGAGTCAACCTTTCCATTCCAAAACCTGACCCAAATACTTTTACTTCCACACTGGTTGTCAGGCTCCACAATTTTGCAGAGAAATGTGCCTTTAAAAGGCTCTGGCACTAAGCAAGTGCCACAACTTTTCCTCTGCACAGAGCAGATGTTGGGGCTTCGGGGTGACAATCTGTTCCAGTGCAGACGTGGAAAAAGCAGATGTTTGTCAGGCTCCTTGGCTCCAAGTGACTCCTGACCGCACCAGCAAAATCAGTAAATAACACGTTACACAACTAGGAATCTGAATAGTAAGTTCAGCAGAGGATTACTTTTCACAGTTAGTGTGTTGTCCTCCTCACCTCACCCAACAGTTTTGAAGGCATTACTACATTTGACAAAGATCCCCACATGTCTCTCTGCATCTGCAGAGGACTTTTAAAACACTGAGTCGCAGACTTTGTCGCAGTTACTTTCTTGGGATGTGTAAACTGGTAAGTCTAAGGACAGATTTGCTTTCGGTAAGAATTTTTTAATTGCTTGGGTTCTACCTTATAAATATCAGCATTAAATTTAATTGTCCTGGTTTTTTTCTGGAGAATGTTTTCTAGGTTGGAAATGGTATGTGCTGAATGCAGCACTGGTACCTTAAAAAAGCCCTTCTTTCTCCACACTATTTAAATAGTTATTTGCAAAACCAAACACAAACATTCTGGCTAAATATTGCCTTGCTGCTCATGTGGCTGTTTTTAGTGTCTTGCTTCCTACAACAAATAAATTCATCAGTTTTCAACAACATTATGGTATAGGAAAGATCTACTTGGGGTGTAAAAGTCAAGCAGGTAAGAAATAGATGAATCCCTTTCAGCACCATTTTTTAAACCTTAAAAGATCCACAAGTAGTTTTCACTTTGTGGAATCTCTCACGGGCGTTGTTGCCCACTTTTCTCTCTATGCTTGCCTCTGATAATATCATGACTTTACTGCCTGTATCAGAGTAAAGACAGAAAAATTGCGTTCTCTCCTATTAAAGTTAATACCAAGCTCCCACATGCTGCACTTCCGAAAGTTATTAATGTAATGCCTGCAATGCCTGCTCCCTTAAGCATGTTGTGGTCACAGATTTGCCTTGTTTCAAGCCTCATAAGATGCACAACACGCTTTAAGCCTGCCTTCCTGCTGTCTTGTTACACCAATGCTACATGAAGTAATAAGTGTGCTTTTAGTCACCGTTATTCCTCACTGAGTTGTTTTTCACTAGAGTCACTTAGAAATAGGCATAGTACAGTTCACATGCAGTACATGGCTCTCTTTTCAAAGGATTGTGCTGTGTGTAAACTCTTGTGCTGCAGAAAATACAGGGAACATCTAAAGAAGAAAGGAAACATACCTATAATTAAAATGTGTCAAGATGAGACCATCCACATCCGAGATCTGCTTCAGAATTTTAGGGGTTTTATTAGCAGAAGTTACTGAAGGGAGGTTGTGATCCCTTTCCTATGTCTTTGGAAATCACTGTGATGGAAAGATTGAGGGTGTTCATGACAAACAACACTCCGGGGTATTCCAGGGGTTTAAAATGTTGTTCTTTTAATCTCGTCAGGTCAATGTGCAACAGCTCATCATAAAAACCTTCGGTTACAGATTTAACCCGATTTCTGGCACTCACAAGCAAGTTGTTGTTCAACAGAGACACTCAATATTACACAATCCTTGAGGAAGAAATCATCTTAACAACTTGCAATGGGAGAAGAGATGGTTTATAAAATAACCTCCTTCACTTCGTCATTCCCACCAGGAAAAATCTGGCTTCTACTGGTAACGGCTGTTCCTGGCCCCCTGTTTTTTAAGTCAAATGACAGTGTCACCAAAATATGAGAGATATATGAGGAACATGCCTGTGATGTGAATTTCTGTACATGTTCTCATACATTGATATGTGCATGCTGCGCTTCAAATTACAGCTGAAGCCTAAATACCGAAGTGGTGAGGACAGCAGATAACTGGTAGTGTCGCCAACACCTTTAATGGACACAGGTAATAACTTCTTAAAGGGAGCCAATTTCTGACCCATCTGTTTTCCCGCTCCTTCTGAGAAGGTTTGTAACCCACAGATGAGCAGTATTACAGGGAGGGCAGGAACTGCAGCTCTGTCAAGCAAGAAAAACAGATGACCTAACTACTGCCACCAGCACTCAAGTCAAGCACATGGGTCAAGTCCATCTCAAATGGTTTCCAATGTCTGTCAAGAAAAAAACCTCACAGAAATCAACCACAACATAGCTTGGACATAACCTTCTCACCACTTGTTTTGAAGTTACCATTTTCTGTTCTCTTCCAGGGAAAACCTGCAGGACCATTTTAAGTGCACTGATCAATGAAAACACAATGGAAGCTTCTACAGAGTAAGCCCAATATTGGTCTTACTTGCATAAATGTCTGTCAGCCATTGAACTGCTGGTGTTGAAAAAAGCTTGCAGAAAACTTATCTTTACAAAAAGTAGGGAAGTAATGCAGATGTTGCTTTTGTTTGCTGGAAAGTAAAATAAGGCATCATGTGAGTTTTACTTTGGTGGTTTGGGGGATTTGCAATTAGATCACAACAGCTTGTGCAACACTATACATTTAACAGACTTTAAAACATGGTCAGTAGTGTAGCAAGTAGGTTGATAAAGAGGATCAGCATGTGCCCCCAGCTATGCGAAAGCTTTTGGGATTCTCCTGAACTGCAAGGAAGGAACGCTGCAATTCCCTGTTTTCTGATGACAGTCCGAGCATTTCCAACCTTACATAGCAAGGTTGATGGGAGCATGGTTTGTCAGTCACCACTACAAGACAAATATGGTCAATACTTCTTTTCCCCTCTGCTGCTACTCAAACAGCAGGCCAGGCAGGCACTGGGCAGTTGTAGCAGCGCAAAGTCACTCCTTATGGCTTTGGCTACATTTTTTCTTCCACTGTCTCCTAGATGGAACTCTGGAATAAGCACAACAGACTCTTCTAGGAACTCACCCAGGATTTATATTCAGCCCAATAAAGGCCCAGACAGGATTTTGGAAGTCTAGCTAGTGTCTCCTAGTTGTACTGTGGACATCAGCAAGGATACGTCTAACCGTGACACCAGTGTGGACTACTTTAGTTGCATGTTTTCAAGACCTTTTCCTCCACAGTAACCTTTTGTCTGGAGTTATTCCAGGCATACAGATGATGAATGCATATGGACAGGGTACTTCATCATGGAAACTTTCTTTACTGATCCAATATTAATAAACAGCCTTTTCAAATAATGAAGAAAAAAATATTCAGATATTCAGAAAGGTAAGCTGAATGTGCAGGGAAGCAATGAGAGCTTTATAGGTCCTGAGTCCATCTAAACTCTTTGGGATAACAGAAGCACATTGGTCTTTAAGCAAGACAACAGTGATAATTTATCTGCGTATTGTTTCAGTTTTGGACTACATCTACAGGGTACGCATATAGACCTTGCCCTCCAGGGAAAGCAGAAGGTAAACGCTATGAAATCTGTACAAGTTCTTCAGGGATGCCTTATAAAAGTCAGGAAAATCTGATTGACATCTTAAAAATACCTTTTAGCAAGATGTTAATCTAAAGAGAAATTCCGAAGAGAGCGCTCTCATTAAATGTAACATGGTACACTCAGAATCCCAGGTCTTTAATTTTGTTTAAATTATCATTCTTTTAATATGTCTCCTCCCTTCCTGTAAGATTGGTCATCATGTATTAGCCAGAACACAGCATCAGAAAGCCTGCCATGGGACACAGGGCTCAGTGGCAGTGTTTGAGCAATATTCTCTCAAACTCTCTCTGCTTCAAGGTTTTTCACCCAACTTTGTCACGCATTAATGTGACCAGGAAAGGGACAACATGGGCTGGTGCTTTCCCCAGAGCCCTCTTAAACCAGCAGCACGTGTGATTGCAACAGCAGTGTTAGCGGGGTTACAAAATGTTTCTCTGACAGTCTATATTTAATTGTGGAACAGAAAAGGCATATTTAGACTATGCATCATATAAAATATTATCTAGATATGGAATATCCTACATTTTGTACCAGATACGGTTTGCTGTTTTGTATTCCTTACAGTGTTCAATATACAAGAGGACAGCAATAACAGAAGAAAAAGCATCAAAGAGTGGAAGGCAGCTCACAGTTTAATTGTATAACCTTGTTAGAAGTAAAATTAAGAAGTTACCAGAATTTATGCTGCAGTACAACCTGAAGAAGGAAAAAATACAATTACCAAGTGGTCCTGTACACTAGCAGAAACAGAGATAATATAAGACAAAAGCTGGAAGTTAAAGCAAGATTCATTGAACTGGGAAATAAGGTCCGTAGCAGAAAATGTAGATAATGATTGGAACCATCAACCAAAGGAACTGATGGATTCTCCATCCCTTGAAATTTTCTAAACGTGATCAAAGTAGTTGTTTTTCTCTAGATAGATAGGTAGATAGACAGATAACTATTCTCTTATATAGAGATATTCTCTTATACAGAGATATTTATCAAATAAGTTAGTAACAAAACAAGTTGAAAGTGCTATGCAAGTGATCACATATGCAAGAAGTGCCTTTTAGCTTATATATGTATTCAGAGAGAAAATTGATGAGATTAATTTTTTTTTGCAGCTGATGAGTTAAACCATGCTGGTAACGACTGGATTCCTTTCACTGCTGCTGTGCCAATATATGGAAGTGTCTCTGAAAACCAGAGCTTCTTTGGAACCCCACAGACAGGCATTGTGGCTCCTTAACAGTGCAGGGGAAAAAAAAAAAGCATATCATGTTAGCTTAAGCTATTTAGCATGAATAACCAAGGACGCAGTCAAGAGAGATCTGACAGATTTAGATGAGGTGATTGAAGATGATACCAATACCAGCTGTCTGCTCCATGGCCCTCTGCCTGGTCCCTCAGCAAATATATGGTGTGTGAAACAGGCTGGCCGAGGTACAGATTTCATATTATTTGGCCCTGTCTGTGTTGGCAGAAAGGTGGGTTGGACCTGAGTGCCAGCAGTGTCTTAAACCACCGCGTTTTGGACTCCCAGATCCTCTCTGTTGGTGGTCTCAGCAATGATGAAGTGGCAGGACAGATTTCAGAGCAGGAAGGACGCCAAGCACAAGCGCCTCAGGGATCTGGAATGCATACTGCGTGTACTGTATTCTGCAAAATAGCACCCTGGCTAATAAAGCAGACAAGGAGAAATTATACTGCACATGTCAGTAGAAGCTACTCATTTCCTAATGTAAGATGACTTTAACACAGGGTGAAAAACAATGAAACGTAACTGAAATTTTTGAGAGAAATACTTCCTTCTTGTACTAAAAATGAGAGGCATATTTTGTGTGTGTTTGGCAAAAATCAGACAGAAGACTATATACATACATGAAGCCAGGTAATGTCAGATACTGTTATCAGAAAGTCTCATTTGAAGGCGAAAATTTCAAGGCAAATTTGGCAACAGATTCAAAAGCTATTGCTACACACAAGTATAGAATCATTCCTAACCTGCATACCAGTTTGGGATACAAAGTGCCACAGGTGACTTTGCATTCTCTGAACTGAACATTTATGCTACAAAGAGCCAAAGAAAAAAGAGGTTTGTTTACCTGCGCTTCTGAAGACATGCTCAAGCATCCCTCACTCAGAAAGTCCAATCTCAGGCTGACATTGGCTATGTAAACACTTTAAAACTTTGAAGATTACTGCAAAGCTGAGCCACGTGAAATCCACGAATGGCTAGAAAGCAAATCCAAACTCTAATTCTACGACCTTGTCCAAGTGCCACTCTGTAGAACAACCTCCTATTGCCACATCCGTAATTTCTTAGGAGGTATGGAGCAGCCGCCACTCTCATCAAGCAATACTCCAGGTGGGTTTTTCCACACAGTAGTACAAGGGAAGCAGAAGTAGATGAAGATAATGCCAAAGCCAAGCAGCACAGACAGCGAACACTACAGCAAGGACCTCTCAGGAGATGTCCTACCAAGCAATGGGTCTTGTCTCCCCTTGCAGGCACAACACCACTCCTAAACAGCAGAGGCAAGAAAAAATACATATTTTGGCAAAATTTGCTAGCAATTTTGGGTATGATGCTCTTAACTGTAACTCTTTAGTTTCCCGTACGTGGTAATCCATGTCTGTGCAGAGAGATAACAGATGGCATTTCACACTCTGTAGCACACACACTACATCAAAAAAAACCTATGCAGTTCCAGTGTCTCCCTTCCCTGAAGTGATCTATCAGCAACCACCACTAGTTTAACACAGCACCAGCTGAAGCCATTCCTCCTTTTCGTTTCTGAAATTGGTACATGTGATTCTTGCAGATTATAGAGTCCTGTTCTAATTTGGACAGATGTTGGTGTGAAAGCACATGAGCTTTGATGACATTCTAACAAAGCAAATATCCTCACAGCATTTCTGCTACTTTGTTTTCCCTTTGATACACTTAGGTCTTATCGTCGTGCAGTGGAAATGACCTGGACTACACCGAGGTTTTGTTTGTTGTTTTTTTTTTTTTACAGTTGCTTTTCTCCCAGCTGACCCAGTTGATCTTTTTACTGGATGTGCTGATGCCTGCTATATACTCAAAGACCACAGTGAGGCAGGTATGCTCAGTGAGTTCTTGCCAAGACTTCAGGATTAACAGTTTATTTAGTATTCCTCCTACACCCTGTCACGCTGGCCTATGTGAGATTTCAAGCAGAAAGCAGTGATTACTCAGAATGCTGTGCCTGTTACTTTTAAATTTGTTTGCCTGACTCAAGAGGGACTGAACTAAGTCTGCACATGCTCAAGGACTTCCAGTCCTCTCAACAATAATTTTAAGGTACTAAATATTGCTCCTGTTCAGAACAAATAGCACACATACACAGCTGAATTTTCTGAAGGACATAATTAAAACATGCAAGGCTTAACATAAACACTTGATTGCAAAAACAAACCACTCAGTATTTTGACAACCGTAATATCAGAAGCTCAAGACACTGAGGCAGTGATTTCGTGTGCTTACTATACAGCTAATTTTTGTCCGAGACTACCCAGCATAGAAACAAAAATCATCCCAGAACAGTTACTCCTGACATAAACTTGGATGAAGGGAAAAATCGGATCTTCTGTCGCTGCTTCAATTCAGTTGGAAAAAATGAGCAGAGTGTTGTGAAATGAAAGAAGTAAAATAATGAGGTGCTGCATATTCTTCCATTTATTTGAGAAACATCCAACTATGATTGATTTCAAGCACACATGAAAAAGACAGAGAGGACAAAAAGAGCCAATTTGTGGCTTTGGGTGTGCTACCCAAGTGCTTATTCTGACAAGCTGTGTCCCTTCCCTGGCAAAGTGCCCTCTTCTTCCCTTCTCTTTTGTGTGTCCACATAGTTTCCTGATTATGCAAATGCACAGCAAAAACAGTTCATCTGAAAATGAAAATCAAGGCAAATGAGAAGACTGAACCGGTACATGAGGTTTTTGTGTCATCTGTCATTGCACAAGGGAGAGTTTCCCAGTCTGAGTTGAGGATGACAATGTTTGAGTAAGAGGGTGAGCAAAAGCTTGAACAGCAGAAGCAGGTGAAGATCCAGCTTTCTCATGCACCTTTTTCCAGCTCAACACACTCTTGCTGCAGAGCTAATGTTTCTGTGAGATTCCCCATGGGTTTCACATGTTTTACCAGGTTTTGTTATTCTAAAATTCTGAATTAAGCTATAAACCATATCAGATTTTTTTAAACAGAGTTAGGATATCCATGCATCACTGGGAAAGAGGGCAACTAACTGGCTAAGGGAAGGCTTCCAGATGGCAGGACCACTTTCAGAGAGACACTCCTCCTTCCCAATATGCTTTTGAGCAACTTCCTCATCTCTTCCTTCACACAGAGCTGCACTGAGCCAAGGTGCTCAATCAGAGACTTTGTAATTCGCTTAGAATGAACAGAATACAAAGTCTTCCTATTCCTGTGCCAATCTGTGAGGCACTTCTGTCTTGTGCAGGCAGAGTTTTGTCCTCCCATCCCAAAATAGACATACTAGAACCAGAGGCAAAATGAAAGCCAAGAGGGAAGAAAAAGTAATTTCCATGCAATGGGAAACTACATAAACTAATACTTGGGTGGATCCCCAGCTAAGAGATGTGATATGGCAGAGGCCCATAAAATCAGGAATAGCACAGAGAAGATGGACAGGCAACAATTATTCACAATTTGTCATCACACATGAGTAGGGACTTGGAGTAAACTGCCAGGTTTGAAAACAAATTCATGGAATATTCATTCATATAATTAAATTGCAGTTTTAAAATAAGAATATATTCTTATAATGAAGCACCACTGCAGCTGAATATGTAGATAGGTTAAAAATAAATGAAAAATACTATTAAAACACTGATCTCAAGGACTTATTTATTCAGTTTTTGGATATCAAAAATGAACCAACAATTTCAACTCTGAGTTCTGGTTTTCAGAAGAATCCTCTGCTCTTTACCATGTATAAGGAAAATAACAGCAATAACAAATGGCACCAGCCCTGGTCACTCTTCCCAAGGCAGGAGAGCAGCCTAAGCCTATGAGTGCCACACCATACCCACCCATGCCAAGGTCAGAGAATCCCTTTGAGGCACAGGTCTGGCCTCCCCTGGCACAACACCTGCTATGACAGCAGTTGGAGGACATGGGACATTTGGAAGTCAGGAAGCTGACTACCGGGGGCAGAAGCTGGTAGTGCCCCTGGGCCTGAAGCCTGGCTGCTCCGCAGTGGGAGCACAATAAGAAGGAGGCACAGCTGGGAATACGTTCCACTCTGTGCCCCAGTGTGAGGGGCAATCTCCAGGCTTGGGTAGGACAATCTCCACAAGCCTGCCTGCAGATTTCTATTTCCAGCTCCCTCAGCCTTTCCTCATAAGGGAGATGCTCCACTCCCTTCATCATCTTAGTTGCCCTACGCTGGACTCTCTCCAGCAGGTCCCTGTCCTTCTTGAACTGAGGGACCCAGAACTGGACACAATATTCCAGATGTGGTCTCACCAGGGCAGAGTAGAGGGGAAGGAGAACCTCTCTTGACCTACTAACCACCCCGCTTCTAATACGCCCCAGGATGCCATTGGCCTTCCTGGCCACAAGGGCCCAGTGCTGGCTCATGGGCATCCTGCTGTCCACCAGGACCCCCAGGTCCCTTTCCCCTACACTGCTCTCTAACAGGTCGTTCCCCAACCTATACTGGAACCTGGGGTTGTTCCTGCCCAGACGTAGGACCCTACACTTTCCCTTGTATTTCATCAAGTTATTCCCTGCCCAACTCTCCAGCCTGTCCAGGTCTCTCTGGATGGCAGCGCAGCCTTCTGGCGTGTCAGCCACTCCTCCCAGCTTGGTGTCATCAGCAAACTTGCTGATAGTACACTCTCTATCTAAATCGTTGATGAATATATTGAACAATAGTGGCCCCAGTACTGACCCTTGAGGCAGGGTCACCACCAGGACTGTTAATTGTATGTTATATATAGTGTTTATAGTGTTTCACAGACCACTAAGAAACAGCATTCCCATCCATGGCTTGAAATAAAATCCTCTTCAGAATTTGTTTACACATTTGAAGGATCTGTCAAAATAACAGATGCCATATTTGCATTTGATAACAAGATGTACCTTTTTTGAAGAAAGGGCTAATGTATCTATATCCAATTACTAGCCATCTTTTCAAACGCAGTCTTTTCATAGGAAACGCTGGGCACAACTGATAGGAAACATATTTGCTGGCTGAGACAAGCAGTTTCCCAGCTCCAGTGAAGATGATAACAAGTAACTGTAGAGGCAGTGAGTGTTGAAAGAGTTCAGTAATGCATTTTCTTGCTAAAACTGGGTAACACCATTTTTCCTCTCTGTAAGAAAGATAGTGCATGTGTCTCCAAGTTCTTTAGCAAATCTCTGTAAATAACATAAAAAGAAGTCGGTTTCTACCAAGCATCTGAAAAATCTGCAAGGAAACACTGTGTAAGATAACCTATTAATAGATTGCCTTACTCTTCTTAATTACACTGTGGGGAACTGGATCCCACTTCAGAAATCAAGTGTGTAATTACAACCTAAACCATAGAAGTCCCATTTTTAATCCTGGCTACTTGATATAATAGTATCAGTGCTACTTATCTGGATCTTACTAGTGCAGTAACATGGAATAATTCCTCTGCTAGCTGGGAAATAGTTCGGATTTGTAACAGTGCAGCTGAGAACAAATCAGGGTCTCACATTTATTGAAGTTATTTGTATCTAGCACAGTCATTGACACCAGGGTAGCCGTAAACCCTGGTGCTGTTGTCAAGTGAATGAGCAAGCTTTCGCACCTATTTCTATCCATATTACAGCTGTTTCAGCTTCTCTCTTTCAAGTAGATAAATATTTATTTAAGGATTACTGTATCGGGATTATAGCACGTCTGAAGATTTTCTTGCAGATGTAAATTTGTTTAAATATCAGCTGAAATCCTGAAATCCCTCTGCCAGAGCGTGAGTTGTTGTTTGAACCTGGATTTAACCACTGACTCGGCAGAAATGCACTTGGGGGTAGCTGTTCCAAAAGCACTTCAGTGTTTGCAGAAACAATGTTGCATCAACATTTAATGGCACTGTATGTCCTGCTAAGCCTTGGTGCCTACCTCCCCGGAGAGCTGCCAAAAAAGAGGCTTTTCCTTCATTCCCCTACGTGCACTAAGTGGGGTGGTTCCACGTCTCCAGAATACCCCAAATGTTCTTGGGCTTTGAAAGCTCTCACAGGCCTTGCAAGTATCCTTGTGTTGGGGATATTGGTCTGCAGTGAAAATAATATTTGGTTAAACATAAAAAGTCACGTAACACCAGCCATAGCTCAGTGGACAAACCCATTGCCAGAAGAACACTCACAGAGTTGACAAGCTCAGTGTTAGGATCTCAGGTGAGACATACTCTTGTACCCTGAGAAAGACATCCCAAGAGCTCTCTCCAGGGTATTCTTCCTCCCCGCATTTTGAAATCTAAATAACTGAACAGATCAAATTTGAAAGAAGAAATTCTGCAAGGCAGATTATAGTGTTTTAAGGTTGTATTCACTGTTGAACTATGAGAAGTTTTGGCCAAAAGTCGTGGACCACAGTTTCAAAGTAAATCTTAACCGAGTGGTCGTGCCCAGCATGAAGGAGTTGATCAACTCCTTCTGCTGGAAAGACAGAGGAGGCAGCAGGGCACTGCTGGCACTTGCCTCGTAAGTATATATACTCAGTTGTTAAAAACCCTGTATCAAAATCATTTCTAGACTGCAACTCTCCTTAGTTGGCTTCCTGAAAGACAACATTTTCAGAGATGCGCTAAAATTCTAGCTGGTCGTTTCCAAGTTCTCCAGATGTGACAAAATGATCCTGTTCCTGTATTACATTTTTAGTTTCTTCTTCACTGCAAGAAAATCAAATACTACTGTATCGTTTTTTTTTCCATACTTCCCCTACCCCCAAATTCCTTTTGAATTTATGTGTTCGGTAAAGGTGCACCAGGAGTGAAGATCTGTTGGATCTTGAGCTTCTTGGCTCAGCGTGTTCAAAGGACCCCAGGTATGCTCAGAGCCCCTGCTCAGGCATGGATGTGAAGCGCCAAGTGCTTTGCTGTTTCTGGGCAGCTCTAGAGCTAAGCAAGCCATGACCTTTACACAGCCGATACAAAACCCACAGAGTTTACGTAGTGAAATCAATGCTTCCCCTTGGATTAGCTTCAAAATCAGTCACTAGATCAAAGGCTTGATCCTGCAACCTGTCCCCATGTAAGTGATCCTATTCAATGCCATGGTACTGTTTACCTGGCAATAGGAAGTAAAACATGGCTGCTGTGTACTGACACAAATGTCACTGAGCAAAGCGGCTCTGATTTGTTGTAGAATGAGGGATGCACTGTAAAAATATGCTGGAAAAAATTCACCCTACATCCAGTCCTCATTGAAGGGGGAAGAAATAGAGGAGGGACAACTCTGGTGCAAAGCTCCAAAGAAACCCGGTTTTCCTTTAGATAAGGTGGTTATGATAGATTTTTGCAGAAGCTAAAAAAGAAGGCTAAAAAGAAGGGAGACCCAGGGGCTACCAGCACCCTGATTTTAGCAAGCAACTCTTTGAAAATAATACCAAAAAAAAAAAAAAAAAAAAAAAAGGCAGAAGTGTCTGCGTGGAAGTGACAACGAACTAACAAAACAACTGGGTTTGTAGTGTGCTTGATTCAGGGGCATGGAATATATTTTTTTTAAGTGGCTCGCTCCATAAATCAGTCTTGTATTTTGCTTTTGCAAACAAGCAGAAGAAAGTTTTATTAATAAGGTGTTTTGAATGTTGATCTGCTTGGCACAATCAAATGGGCAATTGAAACCAAAATAGTCACTGCAAAATATATTTTGGAACATATTTTCCCTCTGATCCAACATCGGTGGTTGCCAACAAAACAGTGAAAAATGGCTAAGGCACAAATTCTGATATTATAAACTTTTTTTTTTTCAGTTGTGGGTTATTTTCATAATGCCCTTCTTAGAAGTTTATTTATTTTGTAGGACTCTTCAGAGAAGCATAGGATAACCACAGTGCCCGAAATAATGCCTTATGTGCTGATACACCTGAAAGATTTTTTCTTTTCTTTAAAGAGATAGCCAAAATAAATGGCAAAACCACTAGAACTTCTAAAAATAACAAAGCAAATGATCCATGGATGTATCTCAACAGTCACACAAGTATTCCCTGTGCAGTCACTGACATATTGAAGGACCCTTTCACTATGTAAGACCGCAAAGCTGAACCTAATTCTCCCTTATGTGTTGTGGTGGTACAGGGAAAAAATAGTAAAGAAATTTAGCTCAAGTCTCGAGATCAGACATTACTCATTTGCAGTTCTGAATGTCTTCATTTGGCTCCAATGAAAATAAACCAGAGCAAAACAATCTGAGAACAACAAAAATCTTAATGGTTATAGCAGCAGTGACCTAGGAAAATGAACCTCCATCCTCTGCTTTCTGGGAGAGGCGGGCGGCTGATGCAGCTGCATTTGCCACGGGGTAGGAAATGTTTTGCTGCACTTTCCAGCCTGGGGATGGCCCCGTTGCCTGACATGTCCCCTGCTGTCCCAGAAACATGATTGCTTCGGAGGCTGGGCTGTTGTCCTCTTGCACTGGCTGCAAGCCACACTGCTTTTGTGTTATTACATGTATTGGCATGTAAAACCATTAAATGGAAAAGTTATGCTTTCTTTCTCTGCAAAACTAAGAGTCAGAAAATTATAAGAAATTAGATTTACGGCAGCTTCTGCATCTTTAATCCTACTCTTTTGTATGCTTATGCTAGGAAATGATTGCATAGTAGAGTCACATAGTTAAATGCTGTATCATAATGCACAGTGTGTACTTGTAAGGCTCACCTATTTAAATAAAAAATAGATTTTTATTCGAATTTTAACACCAACTTCTCTTTGTTTCATATGTTTCATACCCACAAGAAAAGGGTAGAGAAAAATCAGCTGAAATATTTATTTTGTTATTATTTTCCAATTCAGTAATGTTGAAACCTTTTGTGGAAAGGTTGTGACTTTGACAAAGTTCCAGCGGAGCCCACACATGTCCTAAATAGTCCATCAGCACTATTCCCTGTTGCCTGACAAGGAGTCACACACCCAGCAATGCAAGTTGCTGTGTTTTCAACTGCTTGGGAGCCAAGAGTCCCACGATTTCCAGGGTCTGAGACTTGTTGCCTTCCCCAGAGCCAAGGTTGCAGTCCCTTACTTTAAAAATCTGATATATTTTGGTTTTGTGGCTCAGTGGAACAAAACCAAAATATTAAAATGCCCCATGAAGGTGTCAGAGGAGGTCCCCAGTGCAAACTGCTTCCTCATAACTCAGTAGTTGCTCCACAGGTCCCAGGTTCTTGCAGCCTTGCTCAGGTAGGGACACAGGCTATCATTGCTGTGGCACATTGCAAATGCCCAGAACAGTAGACCAAAGAGAGTGAAACAGCAGTGATGGTTCACGCTAAACAGGATTTTCTTTGAAACCCAGAGGTGTTTCCCTTTGTTTTCCACCAGTCTTTTGCAAACAGGTTGGAGATGATGGTGCTTAAAGAGAAGTCATAATGTCCTCAGTAAGAAACAGCACAAAATACCTAAAAGATGGGTTGACCCTTAGTCCTTCTTCTCTCTGATTGCCTTTTAACTGGCAATCGAAAGCAAAGTACAGAATTAGCAGAGTCTGGTGGTGTCTGTCCTAGAAGCTCAGATGTCACATCTGCTGGGTGCTGGGGTTCTAGGAATCTCTCTTAAGAGTATTCAAGCCAACATGTCCAGGTAACTTGAGAATAAGAGACAAATCTCCTGTGCAGCCTTATTGACTACGACACAAATGTATGTGCAGCCTGTTTCTACCCTGCTGTCTCAGCAGAGGCTGTATCCACACTAAAACCTGGATGCTGGCAGCTGCAGCAACACAAAGCTCAGCCCAGGCTCCAAACCCCATCCAGCAAGCAGGGGAAATGGCCATGTTAGGAATAAAGCCACGTGCCTACCTTGTGCTGTAATCTCCAGGGCGGCTGCCACCTTGACACGCTCTGCAGGCAAACCAAAGGCAAGGTTTTATTAGAAGGCCAAGTCACACAATACCTTGGGGAGACAGGACGAAAGCTGCTTTACTGAAGTAGGTCTCCCACCACCACCATGAAGTCCGTGGCTATTCTCCTCTCAGTCAGTTCCCCAGCTGCTTTCGGATACCCCTTCACGCTGTTTATTCCATCATCTCCTTTACTCCTTCACTCCGCCTCTCCCAGATCCTGTAGGTGCTGGTGAGCACTGGCCAAGGATGGGTCAGGACGTGCCTGCAGAGCCCTTGGGGAGTTATCCCAGGTGGGTGCGGGTGGTCCATTGTTCACTGCTGGTGATCAGCTCCATGGGCTCTCTTCTCTCAGACCAGCAAAAGTGTTCCCACACCACAGCACCACCTCAGCACTGTTGCCTTTACATTATTGCCTCTCACTGCCTTCAGTAGATGGGACATGGCAGCTATGGGGGCTTTGAGCAAAGACATCCCCCCCAAGCACTGCTGCCTCCATCTCTGTCTCTCACCATGCCCACCCACACCCTCCCTGGCTGAGGGCTGTGCATGGGCTGTGGGACCCCACACCTCTGCTGGGGGAGTTCTGGAGAGCACAAGCCATGCCATGGCTATGCTGTCCCCCACTCTTCAAGCAAGGACAGCAGCAAAGTCATGGGCTGTGGACCACCCAGGAGGGTATCACCAGGAGATGCCCCTACTTCCTCCCTGTCCCCCAGGTCACTGTAGCTTGTCATGTCCCTATGTGATCTCAACAACCCATCAACTCGTGTGAATCGCATCAGCAAATAACATCCTCCTATCTTCACACACCCCTGCTCTGGGTTCACTGGTCTCTTCACTGCAAAGGGCACAGCAGAAACAGGATCTTTTCTGCACTTGACACCTGGCTGTGACAGCCTGGAAGCTGCCCAGCTGGCTGGAGACCTTCATGGCCCAGAGACCTGATCCAGCTCTCGCAAGGAAGGACTGGCTGCCTCCTGGGGTAGCATAGTTCACAGGTTCAGCCTTCTCTTCCCATTTCTAGGCAACCAAGCCACAACTGCTCCAGCCCGTGAGAGCACCACACAATACAGTGCACACACAACAAGCAGACAGTGCCATGACCTGCACACAAGACCAAAGGGCAGGCTCAACCAGAAGCAAGGGTGAGTCAGAAATAACCTGCCAGGCTTGAGCTGCTCTGTTGCAGCCAAGGAGGCTTCAGGTGGGGATCCTCCAGGGTGAGGTGGTGCAAAGTGGTGCTGTGAGACACCTTCACCTCCCTTGGAGCACGGCTTTCTGCAGCATCTTACACAGGTATCTGGCAAAAGCACAGTCAATTTGTTTATTTCATTACCTTCTAAAATTTCCTGCCATTATCCTTTCAGCCACCAGTAGATGGTGATACTTTATCTCCATCCAAGATGTGTGTGTACACTGGAGAAGCCAGGAGGCAGCGTGACAGCCTGTTTGAGAAGAGATCGAAAAATTAAAAAATATATCTATATAATTCCGAAAGGCAGGCTCCAGACAGCCTCCTGCTTGTGCAGACACTGATTTTGGAGGTCTAGCTAATATCTCAAACCTCACTCAGCATCCTGGCTAGATTTCCAGAGCTGCAAAAGCTGCAACTTCGACTATACCACTTGCTTCATGGTGTGATCTTTTGTGTGTGTTTGAATGAGTGCACAAGGGGAGGCTTGAAGGCACAGTTCTTCATGGAAAGTGCACAGTCCAGGCACCAGAGAGACCAAAAAAAATTATTTAGTACTGAGAATGCAAATAACAATCTCGCCATCTCTGACAAAGCAAAATCCTGGAGGTATGTTTGGTGATCACATTCTCTTGAAGAGCTGCCTTTATTTTACAAGCTTCTCCTCCTGCAGCAAGTGAAAAACAGTGTAAATCACTGCTCTACACAGCAGTGTAAATCACTGGTCTACTCAGTTCTCTGTAGAAAACTTACTCTCACACTTCCAGGTCATACAAATTGCCTTTGTAGTTGTGCTTGTGCAAGAACTAACCTGATCATAAGAAAAAATATATCAGATCTGGCTAAATCTTGCCTGAAATTGCAATGGCAACATTTTTGTCATTCCTGATTTATTGATTTATCATTTATTTTGGGGCAAGACTGATGTGGTCATGAATGATGTGGTCCTAAGCACAGGCAAACGGTGGCAGGGTGAGAAAGCACTGCCTAACGCTGTGCCACGTGGCCAGCTGCCTTGCAGGCATCTAAGGAGTGACTGAAAAAACATGGACCACAGCAGATCTTTCCCCTGTTATTGCTCCAATTACAGGCCTGGTCTTCTTCTCCCAGAAGCTCTGTGGGTTACACGCGTGACCATTTTGTCTGTTCTGAAACCGTCGTTAACATGTGCTCTCACCCATTCAGCTGGGAGTCATTTTTAGCAGACACGTTTCTTAGATGTTCCCATCTCCATTGTCTGGAGAAATTACAACCTCATCAAGTCACCCTTGTTTTGCCCAGATCCATCTCCACAGGTGCTCCAGGTTGTGGCTTCAGTGCCACCAGCCCATATGAGCATTTCACAGCTTGGGGTTTGTCCAGCTTGTGGCCTACAAAAGGCAACAGCAGATGCCAAACCTGTGGACACTTCATGGTAGGGATGGTAGGGTGCAAGTCAGAACACAAGAGGCTGAGCTCAATTCAGTAGTTTGAATTCAGAGCATTGAGATGCTACCAGTGTGAGCTCATCAGACAGTTATGAAAACAAGGACCTAAAATCAGTTCTCCCTCTTACACAAACAGTACACAGAGCCCAGCAAAATGATCATCTGAGAAGAAAGCAGCCTCTGTTAAACCTCCCCAGATAGAAGATGTCGCTATCAGTTGGGTTTCAGCCTTACCTACTGCACAGTTAGAAGCAGTTAGCAGTATGGTTTTTCCCTCAAAGTACAATTTCCAGACAACTAATTTGGACTCAAAATATGTCTCTCTGATTAGGGTTTGAAGAAGACAGAAACCCAAATTAGAGAGGAACTATTCGAATTTAGCAAGAGGCTGTAAACATTTCACCCAATGGAGAGAACGAACATCAGCCGATAATTTTAGAATCCCATACAAGAGGCAAAAGCCACCCAGGCAGACCTCAAAGAAAGACCTCCAAAACGCACATACAGAAATAGGAGATAAAACTATGAAGTGCAATCAGTCTTCAGGAACTCCCATCCAGAGCAGTAAGGCTGAGATTATGCTGACCAGACCCAGGAGAGAGCGAAAAGAGCAGTCGGGGCTCTGAGAGCACCCTGCTGAGGGAGCAGTGCCAGGCAGCAGCCCCAGCCTGGGCGTTTCTCACCTTCGGTGACATGGAGTCCCACTTCGAGCCTCTCCTGCACGTGTGGGGAATAGCTGAGTGCAGCAGCTGGCAAATGGCTCTGATGAGAACAGTAAAAGCCATCGTTAAAATTAAAAAAAAAGTGAGAGCAACAGATACATTTGAAAGAAAAATCACATCAGAAGCAAGTTGTGGGGAAATGCTTGCTGTGAAATTGCAGCTTTGGGCTAAAGAGGCACCTGCTGTGCTCACTGTTAATTAATTGGTGTCAGATGCCGCCAGAAGTGCCTCGCTGTGGCTATGCGACATATCGTAATGTTGTGAGATGTGCCTTGCCTGTGAAAATTTCCACTCCAAGTATCTTGCTGGGGAATAAACCCCCCCAAGCCATCTGGCAGGATAAACACTTCCAGTTAACCTGGATCCCACAGTCCTGGGACAGGACTGGGATAGGTGGAGGTTCGAGAGCCTGTGCCAGGGAGGCTTCAAACCTTCGTCACCTTAAATCGCTGGTCTTGACCCAGGCTCAGGAGGAGCTGCTTGTGAGAGATGTTCCCTGTGCAAACTGCTCCACATGGCTTTGATAATTTCGGCACCCCTTCTCTACAAGATGTACCATACAATGCCGTGATGGATGGCAGAGCACAGTCAACCGGGAGCTGTGGCAGCAGCGTCACCTCCCAGCTCTGCTCAAGACTGTGGAAGAGAAACGTGAGTCCCCAGACCAGGCACTCAGCCCCAGGCCGGCTGTACACTCTTCCCTGTGGGCACACAGGGTTCCTCCTGCCAGCCAGCAGCTCCTGCCTTCCCTTCATGCTGCCCCCAGGCTGCCATCAGCGGGGGCTCAGCCCACCCTTCTGCGGGGCGAAGCCTCAGGGCTGTCTCCCAGGTCAGGTTCCGTCCCCACTGCCTTCTGCTGTCCCATCGGGTCACTCGTCACCCATGAGCTGCAGGGACCCCGTTGCCCCCTGCCTCCATCCTTGCTCATCCTGTTCCCCATCCTGCAAGCCCCATGTCCCCGCTGTCTCTGTCCGGAGGGGACCAGCTCTTTGCAGGGGGTGAAAAGCCTGGGCCAGCGCTGCCAAAGGGTGTTCCATCGCAGTGCAACATCAGGAGCAGCAGCAGGTGTGTAGCACCTTTGTCCTCCCTCCTCTCAGCACTAAAGTGTTTTCATTACTTCCATGCTGCTCAGCTCTCTTACCCCTTATTTTTAGCCATGAGCCCCCCATCCCCATTTATAAAATACTCTTAAGAAGGTATCTGTCACGAGAGCAGCTCCCTCTCTGAGCCCCTGCCGCACGCCAGGAATGCAGACAGCCCTGACTCCGTGGCATTTCAGCTTCAGATTTATTATTAATTATAGGTGTCATTATTACACAGCACCTACGAGCCCTGGCCATCTAGCAAAGCCCCACACAGAATATTAAAATGCTAATTTCCCTCCAAGATGAGAACTTGCTGGTGTCTCTCTGCTCATTTGTTTGCAAATGTCGTTTTCCTGCTGAGGCTGTATTCCCAGCAGGCACAGCAAGGAAATGTTTGCATAAACAGCCCCTGTTTAAGAAACCCTGTATCTCACACATTCGTGCATTATGACCCAAATTGGGATTACTGTGACACCGTAAGAAAACCGCTTCGTTTTGTCTGATGCATTTTTACGATCTTGTTGTGCCTTCAGAAACCTCGATGAAAGCTTGAGGATATATAGCGGAGGATGTATTAATAATTTTCTTCTGCAAAGCATGGCTTATCTGGCTGTAATAAGTTATATTAAGGCACAGCTCAGGTTTGTGCCCCTCTGTAAGTCTCCAAATGGCGTGCTGGTGTGTGACTGCTGCAGCTGTCCTGGGTTTGCCCTGGTATCGGGTTCTCACTGGGTGGGCAGTCGGCAGCGCGGCTCTTGGCAGTGCTGGCTGTCCTGGGCTGGGAGCCAGGGCTCGCTGGAGCCGATGAGACCCCTCGGACCACTGCCAAAGGGCTTGGGGGCTGTGCTCCTGGACAGAGATACCCTCTCTATTGGCACAGGACAGAAACCCCTCTATTTTTAATGACAGGGATTAATAGGGTATGGTTTTTAATGCTCGTGATAAGTAGGTGGAAAGGTGGCTCAGGGAAAGGAGAGTAAAAGGCTTCAATGAGGACTGGACGTGAGGTGAATTTTTTCCAACGTGTTTTTACAGTACATCCCTCATTATACAACGAATTAGAGCCCCTTTGCTCAGTGACATCTGCGTCAGTACACAGCAGCCGTGTTTTACTTCCTATTTCCCAGTATCCTTGCTGCTGGTGGGATGCTCTGATGAGCCTCCGCAGCAGAGGAGGTAGAGCGTGGCAGCTGAGGAGGGCAGCCCCAGACACTGGTGGGAAGCATGGATCATCCCAGCTCAGCTGCACCAGCTCTGTGGCACATGAGCAAATCTGCTGCTCCTGCTGATGGTGCCAATGGTGCCTGGCCCGGCAGGCTGGGCTCTTGGGATGCCGTTGCTCTGCACATTGACTCAGTCTGCAACATTATCTGACAACTCAGACATAAAGGAGCCAAAATATGTGCCCACTAACCTAGAAAACAGGTTCCTTGTGCAAGCAGCAAGACTCTGGCAAAACACTGCTTATCTCCATGGCAGAGATACAGGGCAGGGAGGCACTTGCTGTAAATCATGGTGTTGCTCTTCCTGCACTGGCAACACGTACAGATCCGCCTTGCCTGGTTGCCTGGGCCCCAGACCACAAGAGCACTCTGGTATGTAAACAGATTCAGGCACTGCTGCCCAGAGGCACAAAACTCCCAGACAGCCAGTCTGAACCCCCTGACTTCTGTCCCATCACATCACCGAAGTGCCCAGCTGCCCGCTCCCCGCTGGCCCAGACAGACCCCGCTGCACTGACTGCCCCAAACAGGGTTCTCGGCAGCTCCTGCCCAACCTGTGGGACATCAGCCTCAGCTCTGGCCTTGGTCCCAGCGTGGGCAGGTGAGGGGCTTGTCCCAGGGGCTGCTTCACTTGGTGGTCTTGCCTCGTTGGCCCCACAGCCAACACTCTGCTGTGGGACCATCCTCATCTCATCCTCCTCCAGAGGAAAAGCACTGATGACATCTGCTTTGGCAAGAAAGTGCCAAAGCCCTGAAACCAGCACAGCTCAGGGATCCAAAACTCTGGAGAGAACAGGCTGACTGTGGGGTGGTGGTCACTGTGGGCCCTGTTGGAGGTGGGCAAATGTTGGACACAGAGGCAAAGTGTTGGCATCAGGACGTTTGTGGGTGCCAGGCAACGGCAGATCAGGTATTTCAGGGCTTCTTTTTGCCAGAGCCACATCCTTTTGCAGCCCAGCCAGAGCGATGGGGTTATGGAAACAGGTTGGACGGTAATGCAGACTTCAGCCTCGCCAGCTGGAAGCATCACTCTGATGGGCCCCTGGTCCTACCAGAAAAACATAGCATTGTCTCTGGCCAGAGAGATGCCACCAAACCACAAGCAGTTTTCCTTTTCGAGCTCCCTCCTGGGCTCTATCCATCCCAAGGGATTTGCCAGCAGATGGCAGGCAACCCCTGGCAGAGGTCCTGGCTAGCCACAGAGGTCCTGGCCAGCTGCACTTGGCTACTGAGCTCCTCCGTCCCATGCCAACAGCAGAAAGGTCTCCTCCCAGCTTTCCTGTCTCTTCCCCAGTCATCCCCACATCTGTGCCTGCACCAGTCACCACGCTGAGCCAGACCACATGGACTGTGGGTGCAGTAACACTCTGTGGGAGTTTGCAGCACTGTAAGGAGGTGGACGAAGAAGAGCGAGTGTTCAGCTAAGGCTGCTTGGAGCTGTTCAGTTCCCATGCCAGCAATGCAGAGAAGAGAGCTGCATTCAGCTACCTGATGGCCATTTAGCCCAGAAAAACACTTCTACATTCAAATTTAGAAGAAAGAAAGAGCAGGCTTCTGACCCCATGCAGGGTTTTCCAGATCAACCTTTGATATTAGTTTTTTTTTAAATTTAAGGAAAAAGACACCCGTTATCAAAGACACCTTGTCAGCACCAAGGAACGAACAGATACTGCACCACAGATTTCAGATTCAGGGCCCCTGAACCTACTCACCTTGGTTGGGCACTGCCAAAGACACAGGCAAATGAAACCACATTTACAAACCCCATCATCACACCATGGGGGCTGCTGGCAGAGAGACTTGCCAAGCAGAAAACAGCAAGGGCTAGGGACAGGCATTTCAATTTCAAGCCTCAAGAAGCTGTCTGCAAAAGCGAAGTCGGACTGCAACAGCTTTGCTCTGAAGTCTCCCAGTGAAACCAGTGACGTCTGCTCTAAAAGGCCCTAGGAAAGGAACTGCTCAGACTTGTGCTCAAATTGTTTGAGATTTATGTGAAGGAAAGCATTTAGCGAAACTCCTGTCAAGAAATGTGAATTTCAACATTTGTATGTATCTGTCTGTCAAGAGGGGAAAACCCACCAAACAAAACCCCTGACTGATAAACAGGACCAGCTATCTGAAAAAACAATTCCAGTGATTGGAGGGCTGCAAATCCCAGCTGTACTGCAGTGTTCCTGGGTTCATCGTCAGCCACGGCAAATACCAGTGGGATGGCACTGGCTCCATGGCAATTTCAGCTCAGCTGAACAGCCCCAGATCCGTGGGCTGATGGGCTGGGCAGCAGGGCTTCACGGCTCTTCCCCCTCCTCCAGCTTGCACGTATTCTCACCAGCTGCCAAAGGGCATCATACATAGCCTGCACGTTATTCATGCTCTGGCAGCTGCGATGTGCAGGGCCTGGGTGACTCTCACTGTAACTCTCCCCTTGCAGATGCACACGTAGCAGCTCAGAGGAGTTAAACATCTCTCCCAGGCTTTGGTTAACCAGCATGGCCAGTGGGGTTTCGCCCTCCCATTGGCACTGCCAGGGCTGGCTGGCACTGCTGACCACAGCATACACCAGCCTGGCCTTGTCTGCCCCATCTGCCCACATACAGCACGCAGGCTGGCGTGCTCCCCGTGCAGCTGTGGGGCTGCTCTCCTCTCCAAGCACGATGGGAGCTGGGGCACAGCCCTTGCGGGGCCAGCTCTGCCCGTGCAGGGTGTGTGCTACCTCGTATCTCTCATCCTCTACACATGTTCTCCCAGGAGCTGCACCAGCTTCTCCCAGCCAGGACAGCCATCACGCCTGCAGCAGTGCCCAGTGGGCACTCCTCCTTCTAGCAAGGATGGGGTTTGGGACAGTGACATCTCTATTGTCCTGACGAGTGAGCTCGTTGCAGCCCAGCCCTGGGCAGACCTACATCTTGTCTCCACAGGATGGTCCTGAGCCTTCAGGCTAGCAGTGGCTCAGAGAGATTTCAGGCCCTCTGCTCCCAGGCTCAGGTTGCTTTGGGAGCTTCCAACAACCCTCCTGAGAGGGGGTTTGCACTTCATGACAAGCAGCTTCACGAAGGGGCTTCTGATGAAACTTGTCATATTGCTGCTGTGGACATTACCACAAACATCTCTCTTGGCCTGGGCATGCCTCCAACTGAGGTTGCTGCCTTGGAGCTGTGCTCCCCTAAACACAGCAGCGTAAAATAATAATCTCATCTCCTGACTCTAAATCCTCATCCCCAGATGCTGCTGCTCGACACAGCCCTGATCGCGTGTAGGTAGATTTAGTTAGGCTCTCAATATTAAACAGGTCAGAACTGACTTACCCCTTTACACTTCATAATACAACAGGCAAGAACGTTTTAGTCTACATTTCTCTGGATAGTGGATGGGAACCACAGATCTGTGGTGATGCCACCACCACTGAGGTCCAACAGCAGTGACTGCTGCAGAGCTCGCGCTGCCCAGCTACACAGCGAGGAGAATCAGCACGCTGATGCTCCAAGAACCCAGTGAAGGAATCAAAGATGGGCTCCTGACCCCTCACTGCAGAACCTCAATCTTGTGTGAAAAACAGAAGCTGGGAGAAACTCTTTCAGACTGGCACTTGCTCATGGTTCAAGCCGAGACAAAGTCAGCCCAACCTCTTCCCACCAGGCTCGCTGGGTCTCACACACACACATGCACACACACACACACACAGCTGTTAAAGCATGTTCTGCTGATAGAGAAATGTGTGATTCAAAAGAAAACAATGAAGCCACTCCCACCTGCCCATGTGAATGTGAATCATACAGGCCCAAACCCTAGCCAGATTCAAATCAACAGATCATAAACAAAATTTAAAGGAGTACCCCCTGAGGCCCGGTAGCCTGTCCCACCTCTCTCCCTCTTCCAGGATGTCAGTCCCTCTAATGGGCTGTGACAGGGTTTGTTCACATCCTCTCTAAATAATGCTGTGCTTGTTCCCTGTTAGCACCCGCAAAGGGGAGCAAAAGTGTTAATTTTCCAGGGCTTTCCCAGAAAGGCCCAGTTCTTGCCTTCTTCTGGAGCAGGAAAGTAATTTGGATCAGTGTAGATTTTTTGCTGGTAGTCTGTGCCCAAAGCAGTTACCACTTGGGACTTTGGGGTGGGTGGGTAGGGCTGCAGAGGGAGGAGGCCAAGAAGATGATGCTGGTGGGGTGCTAGGGTCCCTTTCTGCTGAGCAGGAGGGACAGACAGGCCAGCAAGTCATCCTACAGCCCAGCAACGTGATGCCAGAAACTCCCTTCTTGTTTCAGCCCCTCCGCTGCCTCCCCTCCTTCATCGGGATGGGGCTGCCAGCCCAGCAGATGATTTAGGGAAGCAGCAGTTTGCACCAACCACACCTCGCCTAATCCAGAGGGTCTGGTGGGAGCCCTGCACCAGTACAGCACTTGCAGAATTTCTTTTGCCTGTCACTGCCAAGGAACCTGAGTTTCCACCAGCCCTTTCTGTTTGACTTGCAGGTCAATGAAATGCATTTCCTCAGCAAGACTCATGTCCTCCAAGCATAGGATCCAGCTTCACAGCAGATGATATCTGCCATACTGCCGAACGGGCTGTCTCTCTGTCTGCCATGTAGGATTTTTGTCTTCTTTCTAGCTACCTCAGTAGTCTCCCATGAGGCACACAAAGCTTTCATCCACATTGGTATAATATGTAAGAAAATCTGAAGACAATAATCCCAGGAGGGCTCAGGCTGAGCTCTGAAATATGTGCTGTAATGTTAGACGTCCTGACGGACAAACACCAGAGCTGTCAGACAGCTCCCCAGGACCCAGGCAGCACTGGCAGCAGAAAAAAACTCCCCAGCAGTAAAAGCAAAGTGAAATAAACCACCCAAGGGCTCTCTGAATATAGTCTTTTTTTTAGTGCATCTACCATTAACCATAAAATGGTATCCTCAGGTACAGGCTGCAGTAGGTCTGAAGAAGAGAGGGTTTGTGTAGGACTGGCAAAGCTGCACCACAGTATGTAGAGGGGTATTTTAACCAAAGCTTACAGCAGCCCTAGCAGGTGAGGACAAAGTGGGGAAGATCAGAGGGGATCAGATCTCTCCCAAACCCATCTGAATTCGATGAACTGCCAGTTACTGTGTGACGTTCCAGCAGGACAGACCTTAAACACGGCAAAGCAAAGTCTGGATCTGGGGCACCACAAAGAAGCAGTAGGATACACTTCAAAAAACTTCCAAAATTCCTACCCTCACCCACGTGCAGGACTTGTCAGACCCTCTGAGCAATGTCAGGGCCTCGAACGTGTTGGGTACTGCAGACTCACTCCATGGAGACACGCAACCACGGAGCTGCAGCAACTCAGTGCATCGCCTTTTCACAGTCAGGAGCGAGCTGGTCCTCGCGTGGCACCTTCCACCTCTGCCTGTCCCACCCGGAGGCCCTCGGGAGTGGTGTGCGTGGGGAGGAGAAGCAGCGTGCAACATGCCCATCGCTGCGCTGGCTGGCACCTCACTTCTGGCTCCAGCCTTTTCCATGCTTTCAGCTGCTTCTGCTGTAATTCGCAAGGGCATGAATTGCGATCAGGCTTCGGGGGGTTCGGAGAGTTTTTCTGGAGCACCACATTTTTTCCACAGCATCTGAGAAAGCAGACCCCACTGCCAAGAGCGTCTCTGTACAAGGGAGGAGAGCAGCGTGGCAGCAGTGCTACCCTCTCCTGGCTCGCCCCAGGTGCTTCTGGCACCTTCCCGAGACGCCCACTGCCTGCAACATGTGCTGACAGCTTGTGTAAGGTGGGTCCATTGCTCCTGGGGGCTGGATAATCTCCCTTCCCATCTCCACACGTGGGCCTCACAGCCGGAGCCGCCCTGTGATGGCACGTTGTATTCACCAGCACTTGCGTTCACCGCTACAGCTGCAGCCCAAGAGAGGACCTCTGCTCCGACCCCATGACTTTCAGACCTTCTCAGAGGACCAACTCACTCACTACTTTGAAATATCCACAGTAGCAAACATCTACATCAGATGGGTGCCATGGCTCGTGCAGGAGCTGACAAAAAAGCTGAGACCCTATCTGGAGTCCTGCATCCAGCTCTGGAGCCTGCAGTACAGGAAAGACATGGACCTGCTGGAGAAGGTCCAGAGGAGGCCACAAAAGCTGTCAGAGGGCTGGAACACCTGGGCAATCACCAACCACATGAAGTTCAACAAGGGCAAGTGCCGGATTTTGCACCTGGACATGGCAACCCTGGCTGTACATACAGACTGGGGAATGAGATGCTGGAGAGCAGCTCCACGGAGAGGGATCTGGGGGTTCTGGTCAACAACAAGTTGAACATGAGCCAACAGTGTCCCTGGCAGCCAAGAGGGTCACCCATGTCCTGGGTGCATCAAGCACAGCATTGCCAGCCGGGCGAGGGAGGTGATTGTCCCGCTCTGCTCTGCACTGGTGCGGCCTCACCTGGAGCACTGTGTGCAGGTCTGGGTGCCACAGGATAAAAAAAGATACTAAGCTACTGNTGGTGAGCAGTGACAGAACCCAAGGGAATGGCAGGAAGATGTGCTGGGGAGGTTTAGGTTGGACATGAGGAAAAGGTTCTTCCCCCAGAGGGTGGTGGACACTGGAACAGGCTCCCCAGGGAGGTGTCACGGCCCCAAGCCTGACAGTGTTCGAGAAGAGACTGGACAATGCCCTCAGACACATGGTGTGACCTGTGGGGTTGTCCTGTGCAGGGACAGGAGTTGAACTCAATGAGCCTTGTGGGTCCCTTCCAACGTTATATGATTCTATGAGGACAGGCTGAAAGAGTTGGGGTTGTTCAGCCTGGAGAAGAGAAGGCTCTGGGAAGACCTTACTGTGGCCTTTCAATACTTAAAAGGGGCCTATAAGAAAGATAGGGACAGACTTTTTAGCAGGCCCTGTTACAACAGGACAAGGGGTAATGGTTTTAAACTAAAAGAGGGGAGATTCAGGCTAGACATGAAGATGAAACTTTTTACAACGAGGGTGGTGAAACACTGGCCCAGGTTGCCCAGAGAGGTGGTCGATGCCCCATCCCTGGAGACATTCCAGGCCAGGCTGGACAGCGCTCTGAGCAACCTGATCCGGTTGAAGATGTCCCTGCTCATTGCAGGCGGGTTGAACTAGATGACCTTGAAAGGTCCCCTCCAACCCAAACTATCCTTTGATTCTATGAAATTTGCCCATGGCACAGATCACGTCCTCTTGCAGGCGGGATGGTTCTGGCTGGGAAGAGGTGAGTCTGGGTCGGGTAACTGTGCTCCCCACCAGCAGCTGCAGGGCTGGGAGAATGTCCCACACCCAGCTGAAGGAAGAGGTCACGTTACGTGGCGGGGATGCCTGGCCCTGGACATCCCAAGCTGGGGTATGTGGTGTAAACCTGAAACCTGCTCGATGAATGCTCAGCACCGTTAGATTTAGTATGCACAGCTATTCCGGCTACATGGGGTATCCTGTTTTCTCACTGCATTTTTGGGAAACAGAGTATTCCTTAACTCCACATTTGGAGATGTGCGTGAGAGGAGCAAGACATAGGAAACACGGTTAGTTGGGTTTTTTTTTTTTAAATTTAAGAGGTGACAGACGACTGTTAATGTTGACATGGTGTTATTAGCCATGCTGGCCTAAACAAACCTAGTAATTTAAATGAGCATACTGCTGGGGTTCACCTGTCTGGCAAGATCCTGAAATCCAAAAAGCAGGGGCATGTTTTGTTTTGACATCCACATGTAGCATACCCAGAGACCCCACCTGACCCCCCACAAGTGTGGGTCCCTCCCACTCTCTTTCCCCATCCCTTCCATAAGTAAGCCATGTCGCATGCACTGGAACCTCAGTCCACATGAGGGCAAGTTTGAACGCTGCTGTGGTGCTCTTTTGATTTCATTTTCAAGGCAGTGTGGAGACTACCCAGAGTCACAGACCAGTGAACTTCTGGTCTCTCCATAGTCAGGCAAAACATCACGAAGGAGCTAGGTAGAACACAAATGGATTACCTCAGCTCTGATACGTGAGAAGCTGTAGTGATAACGCTGTCTTGGAACAGCACAATCATTGTATATTAATAAAAGCATGACGCACTACGACTGGTACATGAGTTTGGCACGTTATGTGGGAAAGAACACGCCTGTTTCTGATCTAGCTGGCAGGTTGCTTCTTACATCCTCCAGCACACACGATCCACTGACAAGTATTTTATAAGATTTACAGTAACAAGCCATGGCTGAGCATTACTCCACAGACAATATATGTAAACGTTATCGTGTGAGATTGAGTTCTTGAAGATGAAAGCATACGGCCACTGTGCAAATATGATACACTTCACAATCTCAGATGACTCAAATACACTTAAACAGCACTAATATCGCTCTGGGTGATAACAGAAGTTATGATTCTTCATTCCTGCTTCCCAGAACCGACTGTCTCGAAGTCACAGAGGAGTTCCGGCTTTCATCCAGCAGCAGCACGATGTACAAGCAACTCTTGATAATCCCCGTTGGGACATACCCACCAGGGCGTGTTAGTAGATGTCCCCATTGTTTCTTAAATGGGTAGGGATTTATTTCTATGCTTGTGGGATACCACGAGCTACAAGAAGCTTTTAACTGTTTAAACAAAAGCTCCATTATTACCAGGGGCAGTATTTTGAAACCATAAACTATGCAGATTTTTATGCATTTATGGGTGGGTAAACCCAAAGTCTATAAACTTCTTGGCACGACTGAGTCAGCCCGCTTGTTATCTGCAGGGAATTTTGTAAAGGTGACTCACTCCTGTCAGCTTCGCTAGTTATACCTTCTACAGTTGTGATGCTGTACTTACGAGATAAACATTTCTCTTTCAAACTCAGATGTTTCCCAAGAACTGCAGTTACTACACAACACCGTGATACGATCTGCCTGCTCCAATCTCCTCCGCTGCAGTGAAAGGAGGAGACCAGCCAGAGAGAGGCCTGATCCCTTTTGGCTCCTCTTTGTTAGCAAGTTAATGTTCTGAGTTTTACTGCCAAAACCAAACTTATTGGAAACTGTCCTTTCTTCTGTACCACTGCAAGAACAAATCATACAATTAAAATAGGTTGAAAGCAGAAAATAATAATTATAATTTTGCAAACTACTCATTCTACTTCATATTAGATAATGGCAAGGCCAGCGACAGATGTTTTTGAACTGCACAGCCTAGCAATAATAACGTGATCTGACAATTTACAACCATCTCATAGCACTATCTGTCAAACTGCAGGACTAGTGGAGCGTTTTGCTGTAAGACTTTAAGCCTTTAGATTTGCAGTTCCCTGGCTCACCTTTCAGCCAAGGAAGTATGTTTTCTTTAAAAGCTGATTGCTTTTCCATAGACTTGTGTGACCTGAGCTTACAGGTTAAAGTTCAGTGTCCACTTGTGTAAATTTTCTGCAAGGCTCTGAGTTGACAACCGTGTCCCTGACCAGGTCAAGCATGCAGAGTTAGAGGTCATCCTTCCAGAGCAGGGCTGTGCCACGTTGCCCAGATAAGGGTAGAAAGCATTTTTAACAACATAAATGTTAAATTTACACATTTAAATGTATTTAAAAGTTCGTAATGTTCTGGGGAACTTGAGACATGTAAACTTGATAGCACTAACACTGTTACAAAATCAAAAGGCTGCACATTTCTACAGCTTTTTTTTTTTTTCTTTTTGCTAACATCCCAAGGAATTACTATTTGTGGATGTAGTGAAGAATCTTACCAATGCAGGCCATGGAAGGAACGTCTGAGCCATACATCATTCTGCAGGACCTGGTCCATAATTAAACCTTCATCTGCTGATGATAGGTATGAGGAATTCCTTTCTTCAGTGCTTCACGTATTGGGTTTTTTATTACTTAAAGACACATGATCAGTCTTATGGGATGGAGATTGCATAAAATGCATTATGCTGGCTACCACGTCACATCCAAGACTCAGTGACAAATACCTGATTTTTTTTGTTCCTTATTTTAAAAAGGCATATTTAAAAAATAGTGCAGATTCTCCTTTACTGATTTATTTATAACATTTACTGCTAGTGTAAGCAAAGCAAAACTCCATTCTGGCAATGGACTGGGGCAAAGTTATCCTTTCTGCAATGACTTCAAACACTATTTGGAGGCTTCACATAACTTTTTACTAAACATCAAAAGACATTTTAGCTAAAGGACTGTATTGCTGAATACTTCATTCGGCCATGTGTTCAGTGTGTGCGATGTACATATAAACATTACATACTCTCAAGCTCTCTGTCCTCTTCAAGGTACTTTGAAGAAGACACTACAAGATAATCACAGAAATGGTCTGTTAGAGTTTGTACAACACACTTACTAGTGTGCTGGTACACAAAGCTGGAAAAACTGATCCTATAGCAGTATTCCAAGACAAGGACGTTATGTAAAAATTATTAGGTAGGCTGGCATTACTTTCAGACTCCAAATAACAATCATCATTATTTTTTTAAACACCTACTCTGGATTATCTTGGATCTCGGTTACATAAGAGCCATGGTGCTCCCACAGCCCTTTCAGCAGCTCAGCTGTGACTTTACACACACATCTTTCATAACCTTGCTAGTGGTTTTAATCTACCTTGAACAATTACCGTTCTCATAAATATTTCTTGCAAATGAAAGAATCATTGTAGTAATCACGCAATAATATTTTTCTACATTACTATAAAAATACCAAAATAAACCAAAGCTTCTGTTTTTTCTGTGATACTAAAGAAGGGCATGAAGTTCTCTGGAATGTAAAAAAGCAGTACCTACCTCTTAGAAAAACATTACAAGTAAACCATCGTTAACCTTTGCTGGCTATTGGAACAATGCTTGCTCAAGTTCCATGTTTAACCAGGTCAAATTGCTACTTGGCACCAACACGATGCTTTTTGTGGTCAAGCAGCACGTGGAAATTACTCCTCATGCTACTACTGCGTATTGTCTAGTAGTAAAAAAGCGTGATATTACAGTGATTGTTATTTGCACTACAGAGTGCCTGCAAGCGCCACTCATGAAGCTGCTGTATCCAGACAAAATTATCGTGTCTGTCTCAGGGAGCTTTCAATGGGTGTGCAGGGAGGTGGATACAGGTAGACCGGAGGGTGTAGTGAGACATGGGGACAGTTTTCATTAACACAATAGGTACGACTCATAGCACAGCAGTAACTTACAATATTAAACTTTTGTAGACATCAAAGCCAAAGGGTTTGAATGAGTGATGCAGAAAACATCTAGGAGGGAATTTTTCAGAAGTTTCTGCAACAGGTCTTCAGGAAGAATGGGTAACTGGAATCAGAGCATAAAACCTCCTATTTGGGAATCTAAAATAGGGGACGTAGAGGCTGACCTGGTGGGATGGTCAGATCAGGAGGTAACTTAGATAACTTATTGATTTGAGTAAGAGGGATGGGGTAACAGCAGGCATTGGCAGTGATGTGCAAGGGAGGAGAGCAGCTTTACATCTAACGCACCAGAGATGGCTGAGCCAGGGCAGTAACACAAAGCAGGAAGAAACAAGTCAAAGCAAGAGACTAATAAACAACCTGCTCTGCGACCTTCTTAATGGATGCGAAATGTAAGTTGTTTAACTGTTAAGAGCAGAAAAAGCGATGATGCCATAATTCAGATCAGTATGATGAGGCTGGATTAGACTGTAAACAGCACGACCAGGAAGGAAAAATAATGAGAGATGCTGTAGAAGAATGAAGATTGGGACAGAGGAAACAGGAGGTTTTAAGAAGGACATTCAAGTCAAAGCTGCTGACTAAGCACAGTCTTACCAGTAAACGGGACAGCAGAAGCAGAAAGGGAAATATGAGGGGTATAGAGCTGGGGATGCTCAGTTGCACTGAGGCTGAAACAACAGCTCTTTATTCATGAGGTGTCAGAGGTGCAGAATAAGCTTTTTGGCAAAAGGCTGCTTCTATTTTTGCCCTTGCGCAAACTGAAGCCTCTTTCTTAACACGATTGGTAGTGCAAGTAAATCTCAACCATTCTTACCCACGCAACTGTTACGGAGAAGACAAGTGGGATTTTTGGGAGAAGTGTATTGGGTTTGCGTGGCAAGGTTTCGGTAGCAGGGGTGCTACAGGGGTGGCTTCTGTGAGAAGGCAGTGGTGTGGATTGCTCCTCCCATGGGAAAAGGCAAACCCATTTGTGGGGTTGTCTTTGCTCAAGGACCTGGGTGTAGTTGGTGGGTACTGTGGAAGGACGGGGAGAGCCAGTGTGTGCCCCAAGGAGATTTAACCTTGTGGGAAAAATCATCTGTGATGTGAGTTGTGTGTTGTAGGAAGTAACGTAGCAAGAATGAAGGGTGAGTTCCGCAAAGAACCAGATGAGGGCAACGATGACGCAAAACAAGCTGGTGTTAGTGTCCAACAATCAAACATACTGCTTCTCCTGTCCTGAGCACTCATCTCGACAGATGGGCCCCAAGTCATAGCCAGTTCTCTATGAACATCTGGAGGAGTTGAAGAAGCCCATGGAATGGGCTGTTGAAAGAAGGGGGAATGTATGAATCTGTATGTTGGGTATAAAGATTAAGTATGTAGTTTAACTTGTTAAGCTTTGGTAAGAAGGGATTTTAGTAACGAGAATTAAATACAATGGGATGGTTAGAAGACAAATACATATGTATTAAATTATGTGGGACGTGAGTATGATGCCAAGGGGTGGATATTGTAATGGGACCGGCTGAGATGGAGTCAATTTTCCCCATGGCAGCCCTCATAGTGCTGTGCTTTGTATTAGTAGCTAGAAAGATGTTAACACACCAGTGCTTTGGCTCCTGCTGAGCAGTGCTGATACAGCATCAAAGTTCCCTCCAGCATCCCCCCACACCAGTAGGCTGGGGGTGGGCAAGATCTTGGGAGGGGACATAGCCAGGACAGCTGACCCAAACTGCCCAAACGGATATTCCACACCATCTGATGTCTGCTCAGCCATCAAAGCTAAGAGAAAGGAGGGTGGGGTGCATTTCTTATTACGTTTGCCTTCCGGAGCAACTGCTACACGTACTGAAGCCCTGCTTCCTGGAAAGTGGCTGGACATCACCTGCTGACGGGAAGCAGAGAATGAAATTTTTGTTTTCCTTTGCTTCCACACAGGGCCTTTGCTTTTGCTTTATTAAACTGTCTTTGTCTTGACCCACGAGGTTTTTTCCATCTTCTTTTCTCCTCTACCCTGTCCTGCTGAGGAGCTGAGCAATATGTGGCTTGGTGGGCACCTGGTGTCCAGCCAAGGTCAACCCACCGCAGTCCCTTTTGGCATCAATGGCCTTACTGTGCTGCGGGAGCTATTTTGAGGGGAGGATGAGGGAACGTGGGAACACGCTGGCACAAACAAAGGCTATGTGCTTCGCCCCAGCATTGACGGCCCTGCAGTGCTGGGGGAGCTATTTTGGGGAGAGGATGAGGGAATACATCTCCCTCTTCGTACCCAGGATTGATGTGGATGGCTTTATTATGCAGGTTCTCAAAGTTCTTGTTCACCTATACATGAGCCTTATAATGCTACTAATTAACACCATTAGCATATTATGGGTTTTGTGGAAACTGGTGTCATCCCGGTGGAAGAGAAGACAATTTTTGGGTGATATTGAAATGAGCCCTGAGGTGGCCAGTCCCAGTCAAAGGATTTGGGCAGGTTCCTAGGGCGGTTATCACCTCCCACAACCTGGGACTTTACACCTGAACAGGTAAATAACCCTGGCAAACTCATGTGCCACCCCAATGAAAACCAGCAGCTTCTGGCACTGTACTGGGGCCTGGCCTGTGCCCATCGGGCCACAGCTCAGTCCTGCCAGGGGACTGTGGTTGAGGCAGGGACCCAAACAACAACTACAGCAGGAGGGAGAGGAAAGGTTTGATCAAGAAGCTGGTCCTTCGACAAAGAAATGGGAGGAAGGAATGAGAGAATTCGGAGAGGAAGTGGAATCTACCCAGTCCCTGACCTCATCAGGACTTCAAGACATGTGGAAAGATTACAGCCAAAAAGAGGCAACAATCTGCAGTCTCCGGAGATGGCTCCTCTCAAGTGTGAGGGAAAGATATCCGTTCAAGGAAGATCTTGTGAACTCCCCAGGAAAGCGGACTACTGCAAATGAGAACATCCAGTACCTGAGAGCATGAGCGGTGCTGGAAGGCACCTCCAGTGATCCAGACAATGAGGAGGCCTCCAAAGATCCAGAGGAGACCCTGTGCGCATGGGCCATGTGGAAGAAGTGCCTCAGTGTAAAACCAGATCTTTTTTAGAGGACAAATCTACAGGATTGTCACTTAAGTAATAATGGATCTCAACAAGCGGCACTGGTGTGGCATGCCAGAACACTTTTAAGCAGAGGGCAAAACCTAAAAGAACTAGTCCATTGATTCTGTTTTCCATGCGGCTTCGTTCTATTTTGATAGACACATACCCATGAATATCCTTGTGGGCATTTTAAAAGCTGTAATTTCAACTCTGAGGTTTCGCAAGCTTTGTTTTGTGTGGTGTATAATATCATAAACATCCTGAAGATAATTACAACTGCAATTTTGTGGGCTATATTTTCCCTCTTGGTAGCCCAAAGCCAATGTTTACAAAAACTTTTCAGTGCACTTATTTGATTTGAACTTTTTATTATTATTACAAATGTATATTATTTTATTAAAAAAATCCACACTGAAGCAAAGTCAATTCCATTTCATTACAACCGAGAATATAAAATAAATGCAATGAACTCATAGTTTAGTTTTAACAGTCATTTCAAGAGTGACATCAGGACAACTTAAAAGCAGTAAACTCTCAACTCTAGAATGAGAAACAAGTATTTTGCTTTGTTGTTTCGCTAGCCCATTGGCACGAGCACTGCCAAATGTGGCCACCACAGAGCTAGAGCGGCAAAGTTTTGTGGCAGCACGAGGCGCATACACAATAATTTCTAATGAAAACTACAAAAACGAAAGATGCGTGCATGAAAATCTTAGAAAAAAGTAACTGAATAGAGACAGGCACACTTCCACAAATAGTAAACATGGGAAAATACAACTAGAACAATTTGAAAAGTTACTACCTTACATATATAAAAAGTTCTTTAAATTGCTGTTAAAAAGGACACGTTCTGTCCAGATTTTGTGTAATACTTTTTAGTGTCTACACAAGACAATTTTTTAAAAAAATTAAATAGTATTAATTTACTACTAAATATTTAGGAGATAACAGTGCATTAAGGACTTCTTTTTCATATAGTAATACACATCGCTCCTGTCCGGCGACATTTTTAGAAGATTACGTATGGCCTTATGTACAATACATTTATTTAATCCTAAAACAATTCTTTGCTTAATGGTGTTAAAAGTACCATTCCTGAAGATTATGAAGGGGAACTAAGCTTATTATGTTTATATAAAATATTATACACATTTGAACACTTCTAGCTTCCCGAACGCTCTTCCCTCCCCCTCCCCCAGATACAGTGTCACAGATACAGTGCAGGACTCGCAGTTTTCCCTATATTTTTTCCTTCATTGTGCAGTTTGTGCTACATAAGCTTCACCGATGCAGACCAGGCTGCTCATCCCACTCCTTCCCTGCACGTCTGTTTCCTCTGAGCCACGATGGGAAAAGCTGTAACTCTGTGTCCTGCTCTCCCACCGGGAGACCAGGATGGAGAAGACAGCTCTGCCGGCATCACCTGCCTCTCTCGGCACCGGTGTGAAACACTTTGGTGAGGGTGTAAAGGTTATGGGCAGAGACAGAACTACGAGTACTAATGAAACTGCACAGGCAAAAAAAATAACATAAAAAAATGACGTGGTCCTGGCTTCTCACGACACACTGCACAATTCACTTCTGAAAGCGGAGCATTTTGACCTCACGGGATGAGCAAGGCTTCTGCCACCACGACAGCAACACACATCAAGCTCCCAAGCAAAGGCAAATTATTTCCCCACCAGGAAGGAACCACAAGTGTTGTGCGCAGCCTCCATTTCACAGCAAACGCTTTTGCTTTTATTCACCCTCCTCTCAGTTGTGAATTTGAAGGCAATGGAGAAAGTCATCGCGGCTTCACGTCTGCACACAGAAGCTGGAGAGGAGCAGCGTGTGGTCGTCTGTCAGACCCAACCAACGCAGAAACGCCCGCTCAGCTCAGTCGCGCTGGAAGCCGGAAGCTCACTCAGTTAAAGCACCTTACATTGCTGTGAAGTTTCACACTCTAAACACAGATTAATCTACGCTGTGATTTTGCCTTATTGGCACAAGAGCCCACCTTAATTAGCTGTACAGTAACGTGTCTCCCCGCCACCTCCTGATCTTTGTGTCACAGTAGGGAGAAGAAATGTTAGGTAGCTACAACGGAAAAGACAAAAGGATTTTGAGAGAATGGAAGGGCGAAAACAGGAGGGGACAAAAATTACTCTGTCAGAGGTTAACTTCTAGAAATGTGACATTCAAGTCAGAAAATAGAAAACAAATATTACTTTATGGCATTGGCCAAATATCCATTAGCTCAGAGGTGCCTCATCCTAACATCAGTAAGAGGTGAGACATTCCACTCATGGAACACAACCACAGACTCACTGAAATGAAATAAAGGAATAATTAAAATCCGTTCTTTCAAACATGCTACTATGGTACATATAAAATGTAGCATTTCAAGGGTTACACACTGAAAGTATCCTTCGGGAGATTATTATTCCTCAGAGCTAATTTTTTCTTCCAAATTGCTTAATTTCTTTTTCACCACCTTCTTACCCATTTGATGACAGAAGCAGGTTTTATTTGCTTTTCCAGAGAAGCTGGGTGTTGTCAAAACCACATGATGGTAGATAGGGCCAAAGCAAGCCAACTGCTCACAAAAGGTATGAAAACAACACATCTTTGAGAGGGAAGGGGCACCAAAGGTGACCGGGAGATCAAATCCAGTGGAGAACATGTATGCGTCTAGCTGTGATGAAAAGCATTCTCCTCAGAGCAAACAGATTTACTCCTCTTGCTAGGTCTGACCACAACTTCAGTGTGAAAGTCTACGGGTATATACAATTCTTTTTCTTTTTTGCAGGGACACAGGACAGAAGAGAACAAACACACTGCCATATAAAACCCTGTAACATTAACCGTTTACATATAAACTCTTCTCGCTTCACCTCTTCTCTGGACACCAGTTGCAGCAGCTCGCTGAGGTTACACTGCCAGGAGTTTTCTAAATGCATTTTTCCAGGGTTTCTGCAACAAGAGCCAGCCTTATTTCTGAAGGCAAAACGAAGCCGTCCTAAATTACACGTTGTGTCTCTCTGAGTAACTGCGGTTGCAGAAGCTGGACAATGATCCTCTGATTATGTTTCTGAACTCTTGCTTATTTACAGGGGATTTTCTGCCAGCTACCCATCCACTTACAGTCCTCAGGCACAAGCAAAACATGTTTGCTCTAGGGAAAAAGAAACATTTCAGTGCAATCAAGCGCATCTGGTGTAACTAATCTGGGTTAATCACAGCAATGTGAGGGACACAGAATATGCATCATAAACATGAAAAAGGAACGATTTTCAACATGCTTTTGAAACTGCACAATCATTTCTCTTAGTCATTAATTCTAACAGAAAACAATGAAATGCATTTGTTTTCACAAGTCTTAGTATTTCTGTCACCTTTAGATTTAGAAAACTGATTCAGGAATGTGAAAGAAAGCTAAATTTATAGAACTCTCACATACACTATTCAGGTGCTTAACAGAAAAACAAGCCCGTCATCCACATTCCTACTGAGACGTGAGGGCAGTAAATACATTTTCCTGACTATTTTGGTGTCCAGCCTGGGAAGACATTCCATTCTTCTGTTCCAACAGATCCTGAAAGCATCTCCTTTTTATTTGACTGTCCTGGTTTCACTTAAAATAATGCTTAATTTAAAACTAGTCAGCGCATGATCACTGTGATCTCAAGAATTCAATGTGAATGAGTTAAGAAATATCAGCAATCTTCTGTTTGGCGTTCAGTCCAGTAGCATGAAGCATATTTGTTGCTGCAAAGACGTGGGTGGGTTTTTTTCTTTTTTCCTTTTTCTTTTTTTAATTTATTTTTTTTTTAATTTTTATTTTTAAGACCTCGCCTGAAAACTAGACTAATAAAATCAGAATAGTAAAATACTCTGGAACAGTAAAATTTTGCTGTTCTTGACATCCATGAGCAAAACAGTAATATCCTGTGAAAATAACATAGTGCTTTAAAAAGGTGCAATATACCTGTATAGCTAAACTGGTTTGCCTAGTATAAAACTAACTATATACAAGCTTGAAAGCCTGGGAGTTCAAGATTTTAAAACTTTAAAATCCCATCAAAGAGATTGAAAAGACAGATTTATGGCAATCACTAGAGCATAAGGAAGGTGCACCAGGAATCCTTCAAAATTCCAAAGGTTAAAGAAGTTAAGTGCTGGGTTCAGATCAGAAGGGTTCATTAGAGTAACCACAATGAAGCACATGCAAGGGCAGGGAGGAAGGAAAACTTCACGAGAATCTCCTTTATGGCAATAAAGGGACAGGGACAGGGTGGGGAAAGTCTTCAGTGAGTGAAGTTTTCCTTTTGTCATCGTGAATTTTCATTCTGCATCACAATCTGTATTTTTGGTTCTTCTCATTGTTATGAACTTCATATTGCTGGAGTCTTCTGGCTTTTAGTCCATTCCTTTCCGAGTGCAGTCTGTCAGCTCTCTCAGTACCTGTGAGACTGGTGAGACTGGTGATACTGGGAGCTCTGCTGAGACGACGTAGAATAGCCCATTGTACTCTGGGACTGAGAAGATCCCTGAATGTTGCTTTGGTAACTCAGGCGTGAGCTGGAGTGCTGCAGAAAGAGAGAGCGGCATCACGGGAATGAAAACCAACCTGTCAGGATTATGCAGCTCAGGAAACTTTTTAACCTCTCTGAAGCTCATTAAAATGTGGCTGTCGGAGAAGAAGACTAGTGGTACTGCTTGAGGTCCCATAAACCAAGTAACTGATCTGCAATCAGCCTTAACACAGCACATAAAATCCAGGCATCTAGACGTGCAGCATGTACACACCCATCTTTTGAAGGAAAAATACATAAGACACAAGAGAGAGCAGACCCAATTTCAAAATTCAGCTGTTTCTTAATCTTGCACCTATCATTACTTTAAGTGTTATTAATGCAAAACCAAACTGCTAAGGCCACAAACACCCTTTCCTAGATAGGTAACACTAAATGTTACAGAGAAACAATATATTATTTTCCTGAGAAAGAGACAACCATGACCTAAGAGCTACTCAATTTACCTAAACAAAAAAAAATGCCCAGTAGGATAAAATAATATGATTTTAATTGAGTCTTTCAGCCTGCTGCCTTATCTACTGGAAGCAAGGACAACTGCTTAAAGATGGGCATGTGTATGTGCAATAACATAACATTTATTTTCCCGAATGCTTTTTTTTCCCCTCCACTGTTAGCTCAGTGGACCCCAATCTCAGCAAGTGAATTCATGGATCATTTGTAATCTCCAGCCTGTTGAATTTGTCCTTTTATTACCATTATCCACTCCCTGTCCAGAATTAATAAGTGAGCTGCGATAATGCAAAGCTGCAAAATAATGCAAGCTGCAAAGCCACTTTGCATGAAAAGTACTGCTCAATGGACAGGAAACTCTCTAGCAAGGTAAAACTCACCTCATTCCAGAAGAAAGGAAAGTCTACAAAACAACCCCAAACTATTTGCAGTCAGCGAACAGTTTGTTTCCAGTCAGGTTAAGTGCAGGGTCAGGCAGCTACTCAATAGAGTTCTGTCCACCGTCCAATTGATGGTTCTACTTGGCTACATCCAGGGGTCATCAGCAAGACTGTGGCCAACAGCAATCATTTAGGAAAAGTGTTAAGAATCTACACTCTGATTGAATATCAGGATTATGAATTACAGAAGGCCTCGGGAGAAGTTTGAATTCTGACTGGAAACTCCATGGAGATAGAGGGTCTATAATACCACCACAGCCTCCACAGACCAAGAATCTGCCTCATGAAGGCAAGACCCTGGTCAGTGGTCTCATCTAACCATTAGATCCCAACCAGGTGAGCTGTGAAAGCCTCCTGACAACTTTTCAGCTGGATGATGAAGAGCAGAAACCTAAAGCTCGGGCAGCGTAAAACACTTCTGCCCTTTATTTCTGCACATAGCTTTACACCTTTAAATTTTACATGAATTGTAACACGTACTAAACCCTAAAAATATCAGATTACTTTTAATGTGTTCTGTCTAAAGCAGGGACATGAAAGTTGCTTTCAAGGTGAAGTACAGTGAGGCTAACGAGAGAGAGATAACAACTCAATCCTGCAGACCTCTGTATCTCAATATAATATCAATATAACTAATAGTTGTACACGGTAACTTCACGCATTTGTAAACGTCAGTTTGGGAGATAACAGCTCAGCACACTGGCTTTGGAAGAGATGTCTCCCCGCAGCATGTATGCTATTAATAACCATATTATGGCTGGCCTGCATGGTTAGCTTGTTGATGGAGTGTCTGAAACGTCAAATATGTCTCAGAATTCTGAAAGTTTTCTCTATTTCTCACAGAAAATAAAATGAACTGTGATAAATGCTATGACATTATAGGAACTCGTTCTGGATGAAAAGCATCAGCTCACCATGCTAAGCAAAACACCCAAGGTCATATAAGGAACGCTCAGTATTAATAAAATTCAACAATGAATTCACACTGTCATTTGTGGAAGCAACATCTATTGAGGTTGGTGAACTACAAAAAAATTTCAAAAGAGACTTTGGATCACAAGCTGAATGATACTCAAAGCAAAGGGAATCTTCTTCCTACACCTGAATGAGATACAACGGAGTAAAATTAATGCCATGGACTACAAGAATGCATTAACTTGCCCATGCTTATTTTTGCCCCACAGAAGATAACTTGTTTTTAAAGAAGTCAGACTTGGACAAATTGCAGACATGCCTTTCTAGAACAGAAGACCATCAGCTAGAATTGAAGGGCAGATAGCCAAACACAAGTGTAAAAGTGGATAATCAGGCCATACAATTTAGCAAGTGAAGTAAAGGAAACACACAGATCATAATTTTGATGCCTGTGCTGTTAAAGTTTAGAAGGAAAATGTCATAAGGGGTAAAAAAAAAAATCTGTCTGAAACAAAAATGATATTTATACCGCTAGCAACTTCTAAGGGGGAAGTTTGCCAACAATACAGAGAGCTGTATGAGGGTTTTATAATGGAGATCATCAAATGCAGCACACCAGTCCTCAAAATACAGACCAAAACAGGCCAGCCATAAATATGGTGTAGTCAGACAGCTGTAGTGATCTGTCCAGACCTCAAGCCTGTCTGGAACTTTTCAAAAAAGAAACCTACTTGCCTTTACCCTTAAATTGCCCTCAATGCCTTCATGGTAATTTGTAATTAAAAAAGTAAAACAGAAATGGGAGAAACATGTCTGGCACTAAGAAATCAATTGTCTGTGGAGAAGGTCTGGAGGGCTAAGTTAAAGCAACTCCAGATCTGAGTTTTTTAAAAGCTACTTATTTGAAGTTTAAAGAAGCCTAAAAAGACCACTCTCCAAGGTGGGATCCTCTCGAAGGCTCACAGCAGACAGAATCCCTAACATCTTTAAAAATCTGCCTTTAATATCTGCCTTTTTTCTTATTCTGCTTTTAACTCATTACTGTTCCAGCAAATATAAACTCACAAGTACTGAAATCCTGGTAAGTTCAATGCTTTCTACATTCAGTGTAAGTCACTTTTTCAGTGGGAAATATAATTCTAGTAAGCAAAGACAAGTATGCAAATAAAAAAAAAATTCAGTGAGACTGCTTTTACTTATGAATGCTACTGTGCTGGAAAACATCAATTCTGTTCAACTTCGGCCACATTAGAAACCATGTGTGTCCCCGTGCCCTGCGTCAGCATGAATCATACTAGAGGAACCAAAACATCATTCCTGTGCTAACATGCATTTTTTATTTTACATTAGAAGTAGACTTCGCAAGAACGGACTACAGATCTGCTCCATAAATGTGATGATATGAGGTAAAATGAAGCAGGAATCAAATGAGAGAGCCTGGTTCTAACTTTGATTCTGCTTCTCAGGACCTTGTCAGATCTGCATCTTACAGAGCATTTGATATTGCAAAGACCTGAGTATCTGGAACTTGATCTAACGCAGCATTTACGTGCATGAAATAGTTCCACTGGCTTCAAAAAAACAAATCTGAAACATAAAGTTAAGCATATATTCAAGTGCTTTCCTGGAGTGGACTAATCTGCAACGCTTTATAGGGTGCAGCAGATAAAGCTCATACTGGTGTTCTATTGAAAATTACTAACCACAGAACAAAACCTTTAAACCCACATTTCTGTCTAATATATTACAACACGCCTGCTCAGGTTACATGAGAAATTCATTAAAACACGATCTGTTCTTGCAGTGGGGAAGGGTAAAAACGACATTTTGGCCCCTACAGTATCAGAAGCAGCAAACATCCAAGAGGTACCTGATAATCTGAAGGCATGACAGGCCCGCCTGAGTTAGCGCCTGAAGGCCCTATGCGTGGTTTCTTGTTGGGAGGCACCTGGTTGAGGCTGGAGTCTTGGCTGTGCTGGAGCCCCGTGCCCGCGCCCCCTCCGCCCGTGCCGGCACCCCCGGCTGTCCCGTTGGTCTGGGTGCTGTTCTGCTGCTGCGGCGGCTGCGGCTGCTGCGGCGCTGCCTGCGCCTGCTGCTGCTGAGGTGCTGTTTGCTGCTGATGTTGGTTCTGCTGCTGCTGATTCTAGGGGAAGAAGCGACACGAGAGGGTCACTTGGCTCTGAACTAGGCTGGGAGCTTTATGGAGTTGCCCACCCCGGCGTTACCATGCCCACGGAGAAGGACGCAAGCCCGACGGCTTGATGGGCAAACACAGCACAGCTGCGTGTTGGGAGAAACGTCCTCCGTACGCTCTTGCGTACTTTGTGGGGGTCGCTCATTTGTGGTCATTTTGGTTTCTTTAACAGAGGGTGGTGGACACTGGAACAGGCTCCCCAGGGAGGTGTCACGGCCCCAAGCCTGACAGTGTTCAAGAAGAGACTGGACAGTGCCCTCAGACACATGGTGTGAACTGTGGGGTTGTCATTCACAGGTGCAGGAGTTGGACTCAATGATCCTTGTGGGTCCCTTCCAGCTCAGGACATTCTATGATAACGCCAGCTAGACTAAAACTGGAAGGACAGTCTAGTGCCTCCTACAGCTAGTGAAATGCTGAGAGAGTAGGATGGAAGGAACCATTTATACAGCAGTAATTGCCTAACTGACTGAATCAAAACCCCCGAAATTTCACTTGTGCTTAGTGACAGATGTGGTGAACCACAGTAAATTATTCCAAGTGCTTCAACAGCCTTCTTCACTCAGAATCAAAACCACCTTTCAAACTTTCGCCAATGTCACATTACAATAACCCGAAGGAAGTTGGCAGCATTACTGCCAGAAAGGTATGCAAACTGACACCAGAGAAACGATACCATTTCTTCCGGGTTGTGAAGAAATTCTGTGGCAGAACCAGAAATGGGTTTCATTACCATTTTACTCTCCTGTGCTTTTAAGTACCTTGTAACGAGTGGTACGCTGGGAATACAGTCCAGAACGGTGCACTAGGTATGGGGTCAGAAAATCTTACTGGAATAGCAGAAAAGTGAAAAGTGACCAGAGACAAATAGTTGAACGCAAAAGAGGAAGAAACAGTTGAGGGGAGAATCTGGCAAGGGAAGGAGAAGACCAGCAAAGCGAGAGGAGGCGGGCAAGTCAGATGACCCTGGGACCCAGCAGGAAGAAAAACAAAGAGAAAAGTACCACAAAAGGGAGGAAAAAAACTAAGACGGGGGACACAAGAGCAAAAGACATTGCACTCTTCTGGCTTCAGAGGGTCAAAGTGAGTACTAGGGGACAGAGGGAAGGAGTGCAACTCTGCCCTCCGCAGTGGGACGGTTGCAAGGAAAGACCACCCATGTGTCAGCTTTTGAGCACCAGGGATGGCTCCTCCATCCAAGCACAGAGGCACATAACAGAATTGCAAAGAAAAGCAATTTCACTCCAAATGTGAGACACATTACTTGTTGATCACGGAAAAAAACCTACAGTTGTCATGGTTTGAATTAAAAAGCCTTACTGCTTTCCCCGCTGCATTACACTGTACGAAACATTTCAAGACAGTCTTTTTTTCCTAGGATATCTGCTTATATAATTACCGAAGCTTTGAGTATGGCAGTCTTATAAAAACCTGACTTTATTCGTTTCTCAGAAATCATGACAACCAGTTGCCACTAGCAGAAAATTCTTGATGCCCCCAATCACCAAAAGGCATTTAGTTACCTCCGATAAATGACAGAAAAGATCTGTATCTATGCCATTCATCACAACGGTCTCCCAAGATACATTCAGATCAAATCTGCAATGATGCATTCATTTAACATTACAAAGCAGCCTTGCGTCTTCAAGTACGTAGAGGTGGTTTGCATCTCCATTTCACATTTAGCAAAACCAATAAAGTATCCTCCTGCTTGTAGTCCTCGAATCTCAGTTAGATTCTGTTTCTCAGGAGATTTAAACTTTAATAATTTTTCAAGTTAATCAAGCCAGCTTGTAAAGAAAAATTTTTAAGAAGCAATTTGTCTTTTCATAATGGTTTGAATTTCACTTATACAAACAAACACCAATAACTAAGGTGGTCAGACTCCAGCCGGGCAATACCTGCACCCCCTGAGCGCACAAAACCAGCTCATGCAGCAAAAACATTGTCCTCAGGTCAGCCTAGTTCATGGTGTTTCCTATATGTATATACTTGTAAAAGGTCTACAGTTAGTAACATATTCCCACCTGTCACCTCCCAGGTACAAATTACCAAAAGGAAGTTTAGGTCCTACCTAGAAACCAACCCAGTATAAACTTGCCTAACAGAATCTGAATGAGAAAAGAATCTTTTCACTTTGTTTTACAAACACTCATTTTAGTTTTGATGACTAACAGCAAACCATTTCCAAGAATGGACGCTTACATTAAAGGTTATCCAATTCAGGTATAAGTTCCAATTAAACAGACACAGAAAACTAATCTAGGTTTCCAAAGGACTATACAGATATTTATGGTTTTAAAAACCAACCAGAAACAAATGCTATTAAAAACAAAAATCCTTTCTACTAGCAACAACATCATAAAGAAACAAAACATGGCACAGATCCAACTTCCACAACACCCTTTACCTTCAAATTTTGTACACTGTGGGAACACATTCAATGACTAATGTGTGACTTATATCACCTAAATGGTCTGAAAATAAGTTTAATTTGGAGTGTGCATAAATATGCCACTGTCCCTAGCAATCTCAAAGACCATTTATACAATGGCTGTTTTGATTATAAACATGCAATTGTTTCCCACCCACCAACACTCACGGGAAAAAATACAGATATTTACTTTTAGATACACTGACTTAACAAAAGCCAGAGTCATTTTAATTCTGTGTTCTCTTTTTGGAAAAAAAAAAACAACCTATCTGGACACAAAAGTCCAGGATGTTACCACTTGTTCTCAGTACAGAAGAATCTACAATATCTGTTCTAAAAACAAAACTTGCTGTTTCAAATGCATTGTCATAGGTTTACTTTTAAATTTGGCTAGTTCCTCATGCTACACAGAAAATCTGAAAACAGAAAATGCATGTAGTCAAATGGTCATTCCAAAAGAGTAACAGCCCACATAGTCCTCAGATAATTACAGTTTAAGGCTGTTTTCTTCACATTTTGCTAGCTATAGGTTACTGTTGGTGTCTCACTGTACACTTGTAAGTGAAAATAGCAAGCTGTTTCATACACTACAGCTGTACTGTCCACCCTTCACAGGATGGGACAATCACTGTGGTCACGTAGCACAGCTGAGCTACACGCACAAAGAAGGTCAAATTATGTTGCAAACACACCAAAATTTACTGTGCATATAAACAAGTTCTTGCCCATGTCTATGGGGCTATGGGAAAGGGAGTATTCAGAGCAGATTGTTGCTACCAGAACATTTCATTCTCCTTATTGCTCCTTTGTCTGAGGGCCCTTAAAACATGATCAGGAAACCGCATGCAGACGGATGAAATGTTCTGATGTAGTGCCAGAAGCAGGCTGCCACTATTGATGTGAGACCCTGACAGCCACCTACTTCCAAATGTCTGGATATATGCCAGTCATACAATGGAAATGCCATTCGTTTCATATGATCACAGTGTATTTTCATCATGCGATGCTGGAGGAGGTAGCAAGGTCCTCTTGGAAGGATGGCAGCTGAAAGTAAGCTACTGTCGACAGACCAACCCATCCAGCTCATTCCCCACAGGTCAGGACAAACTGTGCTGGTGATACCGCCTGAGACACCCTGACGTCATCTGATACTTCTAATCTGCATGGGAAGCAGTTTTAAGAGAGCCTTGCCTGGAGAACACATTTTGGGTTAACTCTTCATGATTCATTATTTTCAGCTGGTAGCACCATGAGACTTCCTTATTGCATACTTAAAAGAAAAAAAAAAAAAAAAGGAGCTTTTTATACCTTATCCCCTTTCTCTTCAGGTTCATCTTCATTGAGGAATTCTCTTTTAGGATATGGAATCTGACAGCCAGCAAATACACTGAAACACAGTGAACAGTAAATACTCAACAAACATGTACATATGACACACATTTTCTTTATGCCATATTAAAAACAAGTGCAAATAACACAATTTCTTGTATTTCATGAGTCCTGTTTCCATAAGCGAGCAGCACTGTGAGCACCCAAGGCAGCAGCAGATACCAGCAGGCAGGTGCTGATCGTAATGTCGGATCTCTTCGCTGTTGGCATGAGGCCATCATTTAGAAATCATGGCATGGTTGAGCATGCCCAAAAGCCAGAACGACCACTTGTTGTTGATCCAGATGGCAAAATGAACAAACACAGTGTCAGAGGTTCCACAACACCTAGTTGGAACACGCATGGCTCACTGAATAAACAGCCCGATCCAAAGAGTGTTAATGTCTTACAAACCCGCCTTGGCTTACAACAGGCTTAAATATATTTGCTAATCACAGCTGCAGAGTTACTTTCAAATAGCTTCTCACGTCTTATTTAGAGAAAAATAGACAGCTTTTAAATTCAGCTGGTTAATGGGATTTGGAACATTCCTTAACGTTTATGGCAGAGACTTTATCATAATGTTACCTTGTAATCCATGGGGAGCTATAGCTCTACATAGGATACCACCAGACAAACACTAGATAGAAAACTACTGGTAGATATGACCACTATGAATTTCTTAAATTTCTGTGCCAGCATTCAGAATTGCTGAAGGTGTTTACAATGCAACCAATGCGACAGAATTTTTTCAAGTGTGTAAACAGTTCCTAATCTAGCTGCTAAGTAGTGTTCGGCTTATCCAAACAGAAAGAGAAACGAAAAAAAAACCCAACTAGTCTCAGCTACACTCCTTTTACTCTGCAGTGGCTGTTGCCTCCTTTTATTGTTGCCTGCTAGCTGAGGAAGCAGTGAAAGCTAAGGTGGAAGATTCCCTGCATCCAGCTCCTGCGGATCATAATGTTATGAAGCACCACGCTTCTGAAAACAAAGTCAGCCAGTAGCAACTGAATATATCATCTGAATTTCTCATGACAGTAGAATATATAGAGATATAAAATCTGTACTGTCAAGTCTTCCAAAAAAGGGACCTGTGGGATTTTCGGCAGACACAGGTCTCTTCACCTTTCTCTCCTTGTATTGTTACCCGGTGCACGAGGGCATGGGAAGGGGCTGTAGGTCAGAGAACTCTTCTAGGCCTAGGGAGAGGCCCAGTGACACCAGGCAATGGAGAACAGGGCTCTGTGAGGCTGTGTAAGGCAGAACAGAACAGGGCACAGATTAATTCTCTCAATACTGCAGTAATACTGTCAAACTAGCTTTGGTAGGACATTCAGAATCACAACACTAGTGTGGTACTGGGTTATTGTCCATGACAACTTAGTTCTGGCACCAGCAGATACAGACACTCCAGTACTACACTAATAGTTTCTACTGAGCATGCCTGAGGTACTACTTCTTGTGGATACAGCTAGATATCTGTGAACTTCTCAGCCACCATCTCATTTCAGTGACTAGCATTTAGCAGAAAGAAGACACTTCTGAAGAGCAAAGAAGAAGGAATACATACTCTGACGTAGGCAGAGGATCCTCTTGAAAGTAGGGGTCCTGCAAAGCCTGCTCTGAGGTAATTCTCTTTGTAGGGTCCATAGTAAGAAGCTTCTGAAGCTGCAAAGCATAACATTAAAAACAGCAAAAAGTTTATCAAACTATCATTTTTCTAACTATGATTTATATGTCTTGGATTGTGGATTGTTAAGATTATTTGTGGCTTATCCAGACAAGCCCAACTTAGCACTGTTTGTTCAGAAAAGTTTCCAAGAACTAGAATGCACATCCATCAAAGCAGTGTGGTTATGAAACACTTCTCACATAAGAACTACAGTTATCAGGCAACGTAAATTGCTAAGGCTGAACCACTGTGCTAAAGCGACACTAAATTCAGATACAACAGGTTCGTAAGGCATAATTTCTAAGTAATGGTGTTTTGTTGTGGCACATGTATAGATTTTATTCTGTTCTGTACTGCTTGATGCAGCAGGAAAAAAAGTGTCAGAAGAGACTGAAGGTGATCAGGACTCTCCATACCGCTTTAGGGACAGAAACAATAAATCTTTGTCTCTCATGCTGGTGTCATTCCCCAGGCAGAGCCCTCTGCCACTCACACAAGCTCCGACTCCCACTCTGATTGGTACTGAAACGAGAAAGAGGAGGAGCAGACCCTTCCTAGTAACCTTTCTTCCTTGCTAGGAGGAAAGCAATAATTCATTTATTAGCTAGAAGGCTGTTGACTGCAGCAGGCTTTAAAAGAGAATTTCAATATATTAGTTATATAAAACAGGAATTACAGGGATAACATACCATTTCTAGTTATTTATTTATCACATTCTGATAAAGTCACAGTAGGAGATTTGGTTGCTCAAATTACATCATACAGGATTCTGCTGTCACAGAACACTCTCTTAACTCAAGTCAACAGTGAAAATTAAACTCCTTTTGCAGAGGGCATCTTAGCTCAAACTCTGTCTCCAAGATCTCCAACAAAAAATCCCTGGATACTCAGCAAAAGAATGTGATTTTGGCATGGGTGTTTGGGGCTTTTTGTTCCAATAAATCAAAAATCTGATATACAATTTATATTCTATAGCTATGGTAAGCAGCTTCAGTAAAAGCACTCATCCTCATCAAGAAAGATAATTCTCTGTATTTCCTTTCTCAACAATTAATCCTGCTTTGTAGATAAGGTCTTAGTAAATTCTCTGTACTTTTGCCACTTCCTTCCCTCCTTAAACCCCATACTTTATGTACCATAGACCCCAACAGACTGACAACACATCGAAGAGTCACTTGGGCTGTCACATCATCTATCAGTTCACTTGAAAACAGCTCCTGAATTGACTCCTGCATCTTGTCCAGAAAAACACCTCAGGACGGTCCTGCATTGTACACACCTGGAGAGTTTGCATGGCATGCTTATTTACTGTGGTTTGTGTTGTCAGACAACCCTTAACCCTATGTTTCCCGTGTATCTTGACAAATTCAACCTCAAACGTGCTGCCAGCTCTCTACACAGTGACCTCACATTATGCAATGAACATAAGACAACAACAGCTTTCGTATTTGGCATCTTTATTTCAAATCACCACCTCTCCCTACGTGTAAAATTTTTGTTAGTTTTAGTGGCTTGTGACACCATTACAGGTAATACAAGTTTATTCCCCCCTGTTCCTCCATAGTGACAAACACTCATAGAATGTTAGGGATTGGAAGGGACCTCAAAAGATCATCCAGTCCAATCCCCCTGTCGGAGCAGGAACACCCAGATGAGGTTACACAGGAAGGTGTCCAGATGAGTTTTGAATGTCTCCAGAGAAGGAGACTCCACAACCCCCCTGGGCAGCCTGTTCCAGTGTTCTGTTATCCTCACTACGAAATCTGTTCTGTATAAGGCAACTCCTGGTCTTCGGTACCAAATGTGGTCATGGACAGAAGAGTATAGGACATCAACCTCTGTCCCCTGGACTCCTTCCTCAGAACTGGTTGCTGCAATACTACTCAACAGAAAGCTCCTCCGACTTTCTGCCATATAGTGCCTTCATCATAAGCTGGCTCCAAATGTGACCTGTATTCTTCATCACTCAAAGATAAAGCTGTCGTATCACAGCAGAATTTCTATCTAGAAGATGTTGGATGTTTTAATGATGTACTCATGCCCTTAGTAATCCCCCTCCACCCCAGAGGATGTGATCGGTTTGCCCATTCTAGGTGATACCACACATCACATCATATCACATCACTCCAAGTAAGATATCCTGCCTATCAGTGATGCTACTGTGAACCAACTTTCTCTGACGAAGTCTGGTTTTCTGTAGCTTCTGTTGCTCCTAAAAAAGTGAATAAAAATGTCTGGACAATTTTTTATTTTTTTTTTTCAGCGTAGCAGCTCCTAACACAATATAGAAAGCCTGTGATGCTGGGCTTCATCAACAGTCTCATACCTCTCAGCAGCTCTCAAGATTGCTCACTGTCAGGCTCTGCTGGCCTGACACGACAGCTATAAATACTATGCTTGTAACTTTTCCAGGACAGTAAGAACAGACGCCTCTTCCTGGATGGAAAACATTGTGCCCTTCATGTAGCTACTAACATTCAATGTCAATCAGCAGAACAGCACAATATCCTCCTCTTTGTCAAGAATCACTTGCTGTCCTGCACTGGTCTACTTGATGCCATATTTTCTCCACGCGTCACACTTTCTGTACTCATTAGCGCAAAGTCTTGACCAATAAAAGTTACAAAGTAGATGTCTTCTGAGATCACCTTGCAAGATGGAGGTTACCTCAAAAAAATAACAACTACTTTGGATATGAACAAGGAGTTTTAGGGAGGCTACTTTAGAATACATGTACCCCCAAACTCATTAGCAGACACATTTCTAATCTCTTGATTTGGGAGAGCAAAGCACACCTTTTCTTCAAGATCTGCTGGTTTTTAGGATCTTTCACAATACAAGGCAGGTATTGAGCCTCTTTGCTACAGCACGGCTGTGCCAATTTAGGTACATGGACCTCCTCAGTGCAGTAATGAGGTGCTAAGATAATTGCCCATGTTCCTGGGCACTCTTATGCAGAGCTCTGGGAGACTGACCTATTCGAGTTCTCATCCTTACAACCATATAGGGGAATACATAGGTAGACAACTATCTGTTTCTTCAGTCACCCTGTAATAACTTATTCTCACTACTTCTCCATCATATAAAGTTCCATTATTTCTATGTATATAAACATATATACTATGCCATATGTGGACATATATTTTGCCACCGATGGTTAGTTTTATGTTCTTTACAGATCTGGTCAATATTTCCCCCTGGAAAAGTAGCCTTCCCACTCAAGATGACTCTAAACTTAGTGTTCATAGCTTTGACAAATTTGCCATATAAGCTAACAGCAACCCACTCGCTTCTTTGCCTTTCCGCCATGCGAACTAATGACATCTCTTAAAATTGTTGTCTTTTTAGTTCGACTCTTCCTCCTGATCACTACAGTTTGTGCCAGTAAGTTGAGTTTAAGAAATGTTAATTATTTTTTTCTTGAAGTCTCACATTTCTTACGTCTAAGAGCAAATCTTTGTCAGGATCTAGAGAGAAGACTGCTAAGCTGAATCTGTAAACTAGTGATGACCACCCTGATAGCCTTCATGTTTGACCAACCTGAAAGTCTTCTATGATGGTATGACTGGCTGAGTAAACGAGGGAAGAGCAGTAGATGTTGTCTACCTTGACTTCAGCAAGGCTGTTGACACCATCTCTCACAAACTCCTCATAGGCAAGCTCAGGAAGTATGGGCTGGATGAATGCATGGTGAGATGGATCATGAACTGGCTGGATGGCAGAGCTCAGAGGGCTGTAATCAACAGTGCAAAGTCTGGTTGGAGGCCTGTAGTTAGTGGGGTTCCCCAGGGGTCAGAGTTAGGTCCAGTCCTCTTCGACCTGTACATCAATGACCTGGATAAAGAGACTGAGTGCACTTTCAGTAAGTTTGCTGATGATACCAAACTGGGAGGAAGGGCCGACACACCAGAAGGCTGTGCTGCCATTCAGCGAGACCTGAACAGGCTG
>VWYH01008165.1:562306-575078 GCA_013399365.1 Pampusana beccarii | reverse complement strand
GCTCTGTTCAGCCTGGAGAAGAGAAGGCTGAGAAGGTATCTTATCAATGCTTACAAATATCTCAAGGGTGGATGTCAAGAGGATGGGACCAGATTCCTTTCAGTGGTGCCTACTGATAGGATGAGGGGGCAAGGGGCACAGACTGAAGCACAAGAGGTTCCATCTGAACATGAGGAAAAACTTCTTTACTTGGAGGGTGCCAGAGCACTGGAACAGGCTGCCCAGAGAGGTTGTGGAGTCTCCTTCTCTGGAGACATTCAAGACCCACCTGGACACATTCCTGTGCGATCTGCTCTGGGTGAACCTGCTCTAGCTGATGGGTTAGACTAGATGATCTCCAGAGACCCCTTCCAATCCCAACCATTCTGTGATTCTGTGATGGAAACAGACCACTAGAACTCAAGCTGCACTAACAGCCTCATTACAGAGACTCCCTTTTCATTTCGAACTTCATTCCTAAATTTAGACAGCACTAAGTCATCACAGAGGCATCCAGAAATGATACTGTATTAGACAGAGCAACCCTGTAGTCACTTACAATGAATGACACAACTACGTGAGCAGCAAATACGTGTTTAGAGATACTGTTTAGAATCACCCACAGAGCAGGGGTGGACTATCATCAGAGGCAACAAATAAAAAATAAAGAAAAAAAAAAAAGAAAATTACTGCAGGAAATAATTACATTTCTTCAAGATGTTTTGCCACATGCACATTTATTTTCCTTTCCTCTTCTCTTTCTTCATAAAACTCTCTAGCTCTTGGGAGCCTTTGATAGCTCTCTCAAACAACATGGACTCAAGGGATATATAATACTCATTTTTTTATTTGCACAGCAGACCTAAGGGTAAGGCTGGATAAACGAGTGCCTTGCAGATCTTAATTAGATAAAAGCTTCAGATGTTGAATATCAGAAGTTTATAAACAGCCTCAGCATGAATACATACGAAGAAAACAAATCTGAAAAATGGCCAGTTAGTGATAACTTGCTTTCTTTAATGTCGGTGTTCACTAGAATGAGATGGAGGAAGAGACACAGATATCACCATCAGAAATGCATTTAATTCCTATTATCATAGTGATTCTCATGTTGTACCTACCAAAAGAAAAACTTTGCTGTCAGGCTTGACTTTGTGTTTCTCCATGTATTTTATGAGGCTACTATTGGCATATCTGAAAAATACAGTTAAACAAAGACATTTCTGAAACAATACAGTGTTAAGAATATGGAACTGCACCAAGTGATCACAAAACCATTTACCAGCCCCTTAGTAAGTAAACCATAAAGAGAACTGCTGTTAGAAAAAATGTCAGATATTTATCTAGCAGTTGATACTTCAAGTGTGACACTCTAAGCTTTTCACTAACAGTAGTAGTATTGACTGTGTACAGATTATTCCTGTGGAACATGCAGCTTTTATAGTATATGGATAAGCTGTTGATATGGGTGTATGAGAGAGAAACTCAAACTTCATACTCTAGTTTTCTAAAGCAACTCTGCCACAGAAAGCGTACAGCAGTTTGTAACAGCACAACTAAGCTATTAAGCTATTCTGTCTCCCCGACCCCAACCTGCAGCAAACCACACAGTCCTCATAGTTCCCAAGCTCAAAAATGTCAAATATGCATGATCTATGCCTTGCCTTTAATCTACAAATCCACAGGTTACCTATAGCCATTTTCAGAAGGAAGAAGCTTCAAGCACAGACAAGCTTCATATCTTGTCTAAAGCCAGTGTAATGAATCCATGGCAGAGCAGGAAACAGAGCCTAAAACTCCTGAATTCCTGACTTCTGCCTTACAACAGAGTCTATGTTGCTCCTTACACCCTCTGATCTATCACCACCACTTGACTAATTTAGCCAAAGCACCAGGAAACACTATTAGTGGAAAATTCTCAGACCCCAGATAGGCTTGGGATCACAACCTATTGACACATCACCTTCCACAGGAATTTCTGCCCCCTGCTTTACTGCCTCCACATATCTGCTGGTCAAAAGGACCAGGGAGGTGCTTCCCTACTTTTTCTCACACAAAATGAATGAGGTAACAGCAAATACAAGTGGTTTAACCAAGCTCGTTTGTCTGTGCCTGCCATAGATTAAATGGCACTTACAAGGACCCCTTCTAGGCAAATGAGGAGGCTGCTCGGCTGATGCTTTAACAAGCAGCTGAGGGAGAGAACACCGGTCAAGCAAAACAGCTAATTCAAAACAGGGCAGCTGTCACAGTGTGAACCCAAACACTCCAGAATCCCCTCCCCAAAAAGCCAGAGGATCGAGGGCAATTTCTGCCTATCTGCTACACTCACTGAACTGTTGTTGCATTATCATCACTTACGTTGTTCTCCTGAAATCTTTCTGAAGAGTTGGATATTCTGGCATCTTCCTTATGTCTTCCCAGTCTTTGTCTTCGGTGGAGGGGGAAAAAAAGAGAAGCATTTACAATTCTCAAAGTGTAGTTTAAGTAATACATGAGAAGAAACAACAGCAGCAGTCATTTGACTTTCTGTTTTTTTGGCCAGTGTGATTGTTCCATAATTGTCAGTGTTTTCAAATCCGTCCGACTGACAGCTTCTTCATAACTACACAAACAACTCGTCAATTCCTTCAGAAAAAAAAAACCAACTCAGTTGCATTACATCTGATGCTTTAATGAAAATAAATTACCTGCAGGGAATCCCATTACACTGAAAATGCGATCTAGCTGATCGTGATGAAAAGGATTACTTGTTTTGATGTCCTCCTGACGACAGTGAAATATAGGTTCTGAAGTCAGTAGTTCAGCAAATATGCAGCCAATTGCCCAAATATCTAAGAAAGAAAGGGGATAATTAATGCAAATTTAGTGTACTTTGTCACTCTGTTTTTTGTTTATACACAATTTCTCAACAACCTCTATAACCACAGTAAGGTAAAACGCCTCACTGTATAATTACATACAGTACTTTAAAAATAATGCATTAATATATTAGATTTTAAAAGGGCAAAACGTGGACACAGGGTTTTTTTCAATTAAAGTCAGTCTCTCCAAAATCTTTTTCAAGCTGTCCACAGGCAGTCCAGAACTTATTCACAGTTATGGCAGAAACCTATGTAATATTTGCTGATGACACAGCTTAAAGGGCATTCAAGTGACCATCAACACTAAACAATAAATCCTCCGTAAAGATACAACAAAATAAAAGTTCTATCACATATTTCAGAACAATTCCAAACAGATAATTGATAACCAAATAAATACTAATAAGGAAAAGACTAATGACATGAATGTTCAGCCAAATAGTGCAAGCTAGTTAAAACGGATAAACAGGACCCTAACTTCAGGAACAATACCAGAATTGTCTCATCTACATCTCATGTATCTACAAAAAACAACAGCATGATACACTGATGTTCTAGAGAAATAAAATAACAACTTCTATTCATAAATTGATCATTATCATGCTTTTCAAAATTAAATCTCTTGTGGACAGGAGCATAAATTTTGTTTTCAGGAGAAGACACTTCTAGATTACATGTACTCAGTGTAGTTACTACTATCACCAGCCATCTTAGTGTTCTGTATGGCCCAAATGCTTTATTATTCATCTTAAAATGAAAGTGTGAATTTGTCAGTGAGAAGGTGGTTATTAGCAGAAAATAAATGGATTTGCTACATTGACAAATACGTGTCTGGGATACAACTCTGGAAAAATATGTTGAGATCAAACAGTATATGAACATAGATTGCTGAATACAAGAGTGTGGAGACTTGCTTAGTAGTTGAGGTTAAACTAGATGACACTGGGAAACCTTGTGGATTTTATCAAATTTAATACCATAAATATAGAAACCAATTTACCCTGATTTTATAGGTCTAAATAACTACTCCCACATTTATACAGTCCTAAAATTACACTCGGCCCTTTGAAAGTAACCACGAGGCTGATGTGGCCCCCGGTGAAAATGAATTTGACACCCCTGGTCTAAGAGATGAAAAAAACTACCTTACCGGAGTTTAGTGGGTTTTTTTGATTCAGAGTAAAGAGAACACCAAGGAAAGTCTCTGATTTGTTACCTGCACGCAACTAATCCGAGACTCAGAAGCCCACCCGCCGTCAGTGGGGGTGGGTGGCCCACGCTGCCTGGGAGACGTGCTCTCCTGAAGAGAGAGAAAAGCGTGGCTCTCCTGCTTGGTTTATGTAGGGAAGGAAAAAAGAGCCATCACACTGTCTTTAGCAAAAAAGGTCAGTTCCATTTCCATCGTGTTACATGTGTGGAGCTGGGGGTGTCCCAATTTATAAGCTTTTCTCTCTGCTCCCCTTACAGGAAAGTCTGATAACATTTCATTCATATTTCACAGTATTCGACAGGGTATAACTTGCTCTGTGCATTACATCACTTTCTCAAGGTTTTATCTTCTTTTAATTTTCTTATTAGCCTTATCTGCATGAAAACAAGATCTTTAGCTCTTGAGATTTTATCTGCTCAAGCAGCTAATGCAGCATATTAATCAAAATTCCTGCCTGGGTAGTAGGCATAAATTATCTACTCCAGAATAGCAATCACTGTTTGAAGAATGGCATCTTCATTTAACAGTATCTACTCACTCTTTTTCATACTAGATAGCAAACCATTTTGGAGATGGTTTATCTAGAGGCCAAAGGGCTTGTAGCCCTCCTGGTTTTCACGGCTTTCTGCAGTGCTCACCGTCCATCAAATTCTGAGGGAGAGGCTGGGCCACTGCTCATTCTTCTATTCACTACTGCTGTATCCAGACTGACCTTTTCCTTTTAAAGAAAAAAATATAAATAAAATCTAGTATTCTTGTTGACAGCAAAGCTGAACTGGGAAATCTCACTGATGTGACAACGCAGCAAACTTCAAAACTCTGTTCCTCCTTCATGAGCTGAACTGTGCAAGAGCAGGACCACTCTGGCAACGCATTCCCATCTCCTGACAGAGAGCACATTTTAAACCCTTGGAGAATTCAGAAAGACATTCTACCAACTGGAAGTTACATCTGAATAAACACAGGACACCCCCAAGCTGGTATTGCATTTTCTATGAAATGGCTTAACTGGAGAGACTGGACTCTGATGAGTCATTATATTCTCTACTAGTTCACAGTGCTGGGGTTTGACCCTTTAGGTTTCTTGCCAGATACTCTTCAGCTTCAAAGAACTAATATAAAGTAATCTGAAATACTACAGAAAACCTGAAGCTTTAATTTCCGTACGCAGCTCAAGCAGGTCAGGGTTTTCTCTTCGCGAATCTAACTTTTATGTAACCTGATCTCAAACACATCCTCGGCACATATTGAAACCACTCTCATAGTCAATGATTTGCTGGCAAGTTTGGCTAGTCTTTTTTTTTTAAATAATATTCATAAATCAGAGTAATTATTTACCACATGTGGCATGTTTTCTAGCCAGAACGCCTTGTTACATTCTGGCAAGTTTAAAAGCTTCATCAATACAAGCCATCCTAATAGGCATTTATTTCCTACATTGTTCATATTAGTCAACCAAATACAAACTTCAGCTCCAACTATGGAAAAATGTGTCAAAAATTATCCATCTCCCTACCCTGCGCCATTTCATATATTTTCAGTTTGTGGTCCCTAAAAGAGATTAATGATTATTACATCTAATCCAAATAAGAAGTACTACCCCTCTGAAATGGGCATTTATAGGGGCAAATCTTAAAACATATAGAGAGTATTTTTCCAGTACAGTACATTATTAGTCCAGTGCTCATCATCTGTCTCTAGCACAAGAGGAACTTCTCATAATGTTGTATATCAATTGTATATCATTGCATATCATTGTATATTGTATTGTATATTGTATATCAATTGTATATCATTGCAAATATAATTTCTTTTTAAAAGCAACCACCAAAAATAAGTGGCAAAAATTATGCAATAATGGGTTCTCTGCTCCCCCCTCTACTAATGATCAAGGTGGTGAGTTGTCTCATTGTTCCTGAGCCAAAGCAAAACTACAGACAGTATCCACTTTAACTTGTTATGTCCTGGGAGTATCCTAATAAATTCACCAGAGTAACAGAACCATTCCTGTAAGGATAGTTCTGTTTCCTACAGTCTCTACAACTGTCATTAGCTTTCAGGAACAATCAGTGGTTTTTACTGCCTTTTTTTTTTTTTTACTTTGCCCTCAAAGACAGTTTCCTCAGGTCCCATTAAAATCTATTCACCAGTGAAATATCCTTCCACTGTAACAATATTTCTCAAGTACTACGTAACTTTATAAAAAGAAAAAAGAGCCTTTTAAAGATTTTTACTTGTGGTTGGTAAACAGACTGTCCATATATATGCCTGGGTACACAGATTATTAGAATATTTGTAAGGCTGCCCATGTCCCGTTTTAAAACCTGTGACTCTAATAGCTTTATAGGTCAGCTACTAAAGCTGAGAAAATCCTGCATGCCCTGCTCTACTTTAGCGCTGTAGCCAAGGAGCAAGTATAAAAGGCTGCTGACATAGCTGTTTCAATGATAGGACTGATTAAGCACATAAATGCTCATGTATTCTTTCCTTTCTATGGCACAATAATCTCATTTCTGTATTTGTTCCAATATTTTCGAAACATTCTGTAAGAATATTATGAACACTTAAGACAATAAGACAATTTATTGAGCAATAGCCTTGATTCTCAAAATGAAACATCTTTTCCCATGCATATTAACTAAAATGTTTCACTGAAGACAGGACAGAGTCCAAGATTAAATACTTTGTGTTTCTTAACTACATCCAAGAAAAGAAATACATAAACAAGCTCTTAGTCTCACAGTTCTTCAATGAAATTCCGTTAAAGAAAGTAAGTCAAGAATTGCAAAACATCTATTTAGCTGCAATCGATCTGAGGAACTCACCATTAGTGAGGTTTGGTTTAGTAGCATCTGTACGTCAACCAATATGTGGTTTTTTTTTGTTTTGAACTTCAAGTCTAGACTTTAGGATGTGTCTGAATGCTGGTAAAGGAAGCGAACAGTGGAGGGATACCGGAATACAGCTTCCCTACGCCCACCAAGGGCTAACGCAACGACCAGGGTAACCAAAAGCCAGTAAGTGAGGCCTTAGCCCAAACAAGGCCCCATCCAGGTCATCTGAAAGAGCTACAACATTTATGTAAGATTCACCCAAACTTTCCAATCAAGGCAAGGACAACAAATATCCCAACAGACTGGAAACCTGAATGAGGGCTGTGCAGGCAAACACGATATTTGTTCGAAAAAAAATTAGGCACAATTGGTCTAACGAAAATCTTGCACCTCTTATGCTGAGCACAGCAGCAGTTTCTAAACTTATCTGGAATTCTTATACACAGTCACCTAGGAACATGGAGATACTATAGAAAAACAGTTTCTTAATTTTCACATTGGTTTTAAATACCTGAAAGTTAGATTTAAAGGAACAATTTACCTTTAGAGGGGAATTTCTCATTTCTTTGGTCTGATAACACGAACAGAATATACCTGTTGCTATCATACACACGGGGAAGGTCTTTCCTTTTGTATGGGAAGGTCTCAATTTTGGTATGTTTCATTTAAACTTCAGTCAGCAAAACAGAAAGTCAAGGAAAGAGTAGTTACTAGCCTTTTAGATTTGTCACTTTCTATGAGGAACTGAGAATGGGGTCAAATATTTATATGTGACAGGCTTGTGACATGGGGAAACAAAAAACGGTGTCAGTGGGCTAAGGGTCAGAAATTTGCTATCACTCATTGGGAAGTTAGGCAATGTTTACTGATCTTTAACAAAGATCAGTAAACTTGACTGAAGAACATACATTTATACTGTAAAGCCACAAAAATGAATGTTCTGCAGACAGAAAAAAGTTACCTCTTGGTAATCTGAAGGATGCTCACAGCCAGCCAGACTAAACTTTTACCAACATTATACTGCTTTTGTAAGGATTTTCAGTACGTATCTTCCCAAATGCTTACGCCCCTACATCCCCCAAATCCTATATACCACATTTTCACCAGCAATTCTTTTAACTCTTCACTTGCGTCTCCAAGACTACTGCTGCATAAACTACAGATTAACTACATTAGCTAGCAGCAGAGCAGGCTAACATCCTTGAGAGACAGTATTAAGTGATGGTTGCACGAATGCAGAACAGAGTGATGGTTCCCTCTTCCCAGAAACTGGGGTGGGCTCCAGGCTCAGGTGATGTTGCTTCAGGGCAGGGAATTAGGTCACTGGGACAAGCACTGAGTTCTGGCACGGGAAGTGTGTTACAGCCTCATTTTCCTCCTAATCCTAAGACTTCAGGTGTGTCAGAGGGGCTGTTATTTTTCTGCCAACTCCAGTATCTCCAAGATGTAGTAAAGAACGTACTGTTCCTTTCGTTCCAGCAACAGCAGTGCTTATACCTCGGAGGGTCCATGAGGTACTCTGGCGGGCTGCCAAAGCTTTTCACGGAAACAAAAGAAAGAAGAAAAATGTTCTTTCAGTGACAATTCACCGAAAGCACAAGGAACGCAACGGCTGACACAAAAGGCAGCTTTGTAGCCTCAGGGCTACTTCCCCCTACCAAATATCAAACAACTGCAGCAAGTAAAGTAAGTATGAAAGCTTCTCATTGCAAAGGTCACGAGCCTCTTTTCTACTGCGAAGTATTAGGCGGGTCTAACACAGAAATTGTCACCATTTCCTCCTGTAACGATGAAATAATTAAGAACACGCAAGATATGTCGCTATTTGGTAAAACGGTATTTACAAACCTTTTCAGGGAACATCCACAGCTTTGCATTTACAATTTATCATATGAAAAATAAGACTGACAGTATCATCTGATCATAGGACTGGAAAGCCAGGAACACCAGGCTCCTAACTATGGTGCTTTAGCAGTAATTTCCCCCCTCCTTCTCCATTTTTTTTTCCATCTTATTCCACCACTGCAGGTAAGCGCCTAATACAATATAATCTATATTGTACAGACAGCATACCATATTAGCAAACCACTGCCATTTTTGGTGCTTTTCTGAACTGTAGTGAATGAGAGCAGAACATATTATTTGAAAGGGAAATACACTTTTTTCTCCACGAATTAAATGCAGAATATTTTGACAAACCAACTTTTCTGTACACAGTGGAGCTCTTTGGAGGTTAAGTGCAAGCTAAATCAAGAGGGACAGTGAGTTTATAACCTGTTGTGTGCTCTCACTCAGCTTGTGTCATTAACTATTACAACTTTTTACTAGGTCCATCACGTCAACACCTTCAGAGCTAACATAAGGTGAGCAAAAGGCCTGCTATCTGGTAGACTGAGTCATAATAAGGACCATGTGTGAAGAGTACTCCCCCGGCCTGTTCCAATCCACAAGCCGAGACAGTCTTTTCTGGGAGTTATTAAAGCTTTTGATGTCTACAGTATTTCAGTCAACAGAGGAATGCACACAAATAAGCTTTGTGTCTTGGCACAGAGACTTATCTGTCCTTCTAAACAGAGGACTTTGCAATATCCTAATATTTCTGTTACTACGGGGTTCAGCCTCACAACTATTTCTAATAAGGCACAGAGAAAAACTCCTACGTAATTACAAGAGAATCTATCGGATGGGCAACAAAATAAACTGCTGTGAAATTTAATTCTGTTGTCAGTCACAGCTACTGCCAAGAAGCCTATTTGTGAAGCAATCCCACCTGTCCTGAGAACAAGTCATTCGACTCAATCAGTGCTGTAGTGATGAAAGTTTCAGTTGATATTGCTGAAATAATTGTACCTGAAGATCAAACTGATGGATTAGCCAAAAAAATTCCTCTGCATCAGAAGTATGCATCTTGTTACGACAGTAGGTACTTGGTTTTCAGCCAAAATCAACTTTTGTAAGTGAACTTTTCAGATAGGGTAGTAAATAGAGCACATCAGAAGACTTTGTTACTGCACTAGTTAGCTAGGGTAAAGTGTTTATGGAACCAGGTTTTACAACAGACAACCTTTTGGATCTTGAAATGGCAACCTCATGTTTCATTTGAGAAAATGAAATCAGCCTTTAGTCCACTGCTTGGTAAAGGAAGCCTTAAAAAATAAAACCAAATCAAACACCTCAGAGAAGTTCAACTCTGCACCAAACCATTCACACACTCATATATAAAAGGAACAATATATGTGCAGTATATCCCAAATAATCACAATATATCCCAACTGACATGTACAGAATGGAATTGAGTATGAAGAGAAAATGGGCAAAATACATCTCCTGACCTTCTCCAAATGCTGAGTCTTGCTTTTTTGTGTCATCATTCATGTTCCATTTCCACATTAGGATCTATTATTTGCTCTGGGTTATGACAGACATTGCAAGAAGAACTCCTGCCTTATTTCCCTAAGGTTTTCTTTTTTTTTTTTTTTATTAAAAAAAAAAACTAAGTTCAGTGTAGGTTGCTCAGGGAGGTTACAGAAACAACCCTGCTGCTGCAAAGCTCCTCTGCCTGGTAAAGTGAGACACTAGGGAAGGAAAAGCTAATTCATATAAGTGGCCCTATATTTATTAACACTTGGGAAGAACACACAACAGTAAGGAAAAAATAATTTGAAGAAAAAAGACACGGAACAGAGAGGGTTTGGCCCACAAATTGCTAATGATTTTTGATGTACATAGAGCTAAGCATAGACAGATTTCTCTTGTTCAAAGTGGTTTTTAATGACAAAGTTCTTACTAAAGAAGATATTCTGCCATCTAAGTATTTTAATGTTATTTTATTTTTCCTGCTCTAAAATAAACCATATACAGTTAAGTCATAGTAATCATCACACAATAGCAAATCTCCCAAAACACTGAATTAAAAGAGAAACGCATCTGGTTCTTCCCTTCATATGTGTTTTTCAAGAGGAAAGAATCATGAACATATAAAAAATTATTGTGTGACCACGAGTGGAAGTTTACAGGTTAATTTACAGAGCAATCTAAATCAGGACAATTAGCAGATTTTAGTTACGATTGAAGATTCAGTGGGTTTGTTTTCGTTTTCTTTTGTAATGTCCAGAATGTGTATATTAATACAACAATCCCGTGGACAACTGAGTTGCTGTCAGCACCCTCAAGTTTCCCAAAATACTAATTAAAATGTAGCTTTCAAATGTTCTATTTAAGTGACCTAATAATCCTCTATAAAATTTTACATTTCTTATGTGACCGCAGTGATAAGACTGTGGAGTGTAGCAATTTTTTTTTTTTAAAGAAGAAACATGCATAGTATTTTAAAGATCACTGTCAAGCAAGAGGAAAGAACAGCAATAAATCATCCAGCACCTGCAATAACTAGATAAGACAGCAACAATTAATCTTCGGTATTAAAATATTTTGCCTCTCAGAAAAAGCACGAGAACGGCTGTGATAATCAAAATGAAGAAAGTTTACCACATGCCAAAATAAGTTTACCACAAAGTATCATCTGAATCCAATTACTTCCCATGTCATATAACATTGCCCAGGGCATGAACAAGGCTCCGTTTCTGGTGTAGCCTGAGTTTTTCTTTTCAGAGCGAACAAATGAATATTTTCCAAACTTGCCTACTTTTCTAGTTTTTCCACAACCCCTTCTCCTCAAACCAAAATCTCTAACAAATAGGAACGCGGATCCCTACACATATAGATTTATATGTATATAGATTTACTTTTCTTAACTATCTCTCGTGGATGTTTAAAAGCTGTCCCCATACCCCCATGGCTCCACAGACTACAGGTAGGGAACCTCCCCTGTGCATTTTTGCTACTGACTTTTCAGTCTTCTGGTTGGCCCCATTTGTAATGTTCGGTTTAGCAGATTTTCCAGGTAGGGCTCATTTTTCCTCCTTCTTCCCAACTCTCCCAGAATAAGAGATCAGAAAAGCTTTAGGCACCGGTCCAAGATTTCCAGAGGCCCCACAGCCCGGCCAGCGTGCCAACAATCTGTGCGCAAACAGTAAGGACATCTGATGCACTCGGAACGTGTGGGACTCGCTGCATAGCCAATATGGAACACATATTTCCATCCTAAATCCTACATAATACACCCCTCTTGTTCCCCCTCACCCCCTACATAAAGTCATATGGAGTTGTTAAAACCCTGAGGGATCCCAGCATTCGTTATATAAATTAATTTCCCTTTGATACAGCTAATATTTTCCCATGATGTTTGCTTTTAAAGGCATTTTGATATTTTCTTATACCTTTCACACATTTCCAGCTTCCACAACCATATGTTATTCTGGAAATAGGATGAGGTGACAGTGTACTGCCCAAGCTTTAAATTACAGTTTCTCTATACCTAAATCTTTTTCGGGCTTGTGAATGCAGTTGTCACATGGCCATTTCTGACATTCCTGACGACTTATGATCAAGACAAGTGAGGAAAGATAACCACACAATAGAGATTTCTCAGGTTCCCAGATTTACTTTTTCGCAATAAATAATCCCATCCTTTTTTGGAGCAGGACAGTGTTTTACCCTTGCTTGAGGAGTGGCTGAATGATCATTCTAAAGAACTCATGCCAACAAAACCCAAACCATCTAAAACACTATAAGCTGTCTGATGCCATTTATCAAATATACTAGTTAATTAAGGCAAGTGCTAAAGAGAGGTAAGATAACGTGTTCTTGTTTGATAGCACTGCTAACTACACAAGCTGCAACTTGATAAAAACCAAGTCATAATTAGGCTATTTCCTTGATGTTATGCTACAAGATGTCCCAGAATGAATCACAGTAGACTGCCACATGCTTACTTAAAAACCTGTGATGAAAAAGAGTTCTTACTACTTTACTCACTAAAACAT
>VWYH01008165.1:546262-562172 GCA_013399365.1 Pampusana beccarii | reverse complement strand
TTGTTTTCGTTTTCTTTTGTAATGTCCAGAATGTGTATATTAATACAACAATCCCGTGGACAACTGAGTTGCTGTCAGCACTCTCAAGTTTCCCAAAATACTAATTAAAATGTAGCTTTAAAATGTTCTATTTAAGTGACCTAATAATCCTCTATAAAATTTTACATTTCTTATGTGACCGCAGTGATAAGACTGTGGAGTGTAGCAATTTTTTTTTTTTAAAGAAGAAACATGCATAGTATTTTAAAGATCACTGTCAAGCAAGAGGAAAGAACAGCAATAAATCATCCAGCACCTGCAATAACTAGATAAGACAGCAACAATTAATCTTCGGTATTAAAATATTTTGCCTCTCAGAAAAAGCACGAGAACGGCTGTGATAATCAAAATGAAGAAAGTTTACCACATGCCAAAATAAGTTTACCACAAAGTATCATCTGAATCCAATTACTTCCCATGTCATATAACATTGCCCAGGGCATGAACAAGGCTCCGTTTCTGGTGTAGCCTGAGTTTTTCTTTTCAGAGCGAACAAATGAATATTTTCCAAACTTCCCTACTTTTCTAGTTTTTCCACAACCCCTTCTCCTCAAACCAAAATCTCTAACAAATAGGAACGCGGATCCCTACACATATAGATTTATATGTATATAGATTTACTTTTCTTAACTATCTTTCGTGGATGTTTAAAAGCCGTGCCCATACCCCCATGGCTCCACAGACTACAGGTAGGGAACCTCCCCTGTGCATTTTTGCTACTGACTTTTCAGTCTTCTGGTTGGCCCCATTTGTAATGTTCGGTTTAGCAGATTTTCCAGGTAGGGCTCATTTTTCCTCCTTCTTCCCAACTCTCCCAGAATAAGAGATCAGAAAAGCTTTAGGCACCGGTCCAAGATTTCCAGAGGCCCCACAGCCCGGCCAGCGTGCCAACAATCTGTGCGCACACAGTAAGGACATCTGATGCACTCGGAACGTGTGGGACTCGCTGCATAGCCAATATGGAACACATATTTCCATCCTAAATCCTACATAATACACCCCTCTTGTTCCCCCTCACCCCCTACATAAAGTCATATGGAGTTGTTAAAACCCTGAGGGATCCCAGCATTCGTTATATAAATTAATTTCCCTTTGATACAGCTAATATTTTCCCATGATGTTTGCTTTTAAAGGCATTTTGATATTTTCTTATACCTTTCACACATTTCCAGCTTCCACAACCATATGTTATTCTGGAAATAGGATGAGGTGACAGTGTACTGCCCAAGCTTTAAATTACAGTTTCTCTATACCTAAATCTTTTTCGGGCTTGTGAATGCAGTTGTCACATGGCCATTTCTGACATTCCTGACGACTTATGATCAAGACAAGTGAGGAAAGATAACCACACAATAGAGATTTCTCAGGTTCCCAGATTTACTTTTTCGCAATAAATAATCCCATCCTTTTTTGGAGCAGGACAGTGTTTTACCCTTGCTTGAGGAGTGGCTGAATGATCATTCTAAAGAACTCATGCCAACAAAACCCAAACCATCTAAAACACTATAAGCTGTCTGATGCCATTTATCAAATATACTAGTTAATTAAGGCAAGTGCTAAAGAGAGGTAAGATAACGTGTTCTTGTTTGATAGCACTGCTAACTACACAAGCTGCAACTTGATAAAAACCAAGTCATAATTAGGCTATTTCCTTGATGTTATGCTACAAGATGTCCCAGAATGAATCACAGTAGACTGCCACATGCTTACTTAAAAACCTGTGATGAAAAAGAGTTCTTACTACTTTACTCACTAAAACATTCTATTTTGATGTTCTGAGAGCGAAAAAAAAAAATCTGATGTCTCCTTTCAAGCTGGAAGCCAGCTTACCTTTCCCTTCATTTTGCCACAATCATTTCCTTTACTTTCCTTAAAATCATAGTGCAGAAGCCTTTGCCCATCAATGAAAGCAGCATTGTACCTTGTCACTTTCTTCAACCTAGCTTCCTTAGTATTTTGAGTATAAAGTAACTTTCTGTTGTGCTGAAGGCTTTCTAAAAGTTCAGTAATTTTATTAACATTTCCATGATCACAAACATTTTACATTTTCCCCCATTACTTGGTTTCACCTGTAGCTCGTTCAAGTTATTTCATTTGCGTGTTTTACTTCTTTGCTAGAGTATCTGATGAACACAGAGGAAAAGATTCTGCTTTTAAATTATGGTGCTGGAAACGCAGACCAACTTCCACAGGCTACCATGAATGTAGTACAGATTCATACTGCGGTAACACAGAGTGCCCTTTGGCTTCTACAACACCATTTTCCCAATTTGTATCGATCTGGTAAGTTAGTTGCCTGTAACTATGGTAGCAGGGAGGAAGCTTTATTAACGAATAGGAAACTCTATTAACAAATAAGGTTTAGCTTATAAATATACACAGTTCAGGAAACTAAATATTATTCCCCATTAAACCTTACGTGGGCTTTTTATGATCCTTTTAACATGCAGAAAGCAAAAGCTAGTTCTGTTTTTCAGCAACAGTATTTTCTTGACTCCTGTATCTCCTTACAACATGATGTTACACACATGATGAATAACTACTTGCTTGGCAAGCAAATAAATGAAAAGTAGAATATTACACTAGTATGAAGGTACAAATTAAATAAATGGAAAACTGTCACTGAAAAACTACCTTTAAAACAATGCAATATGTTGGTTTGTATAACACATATAATTATTTCTAAATAGACTGTATTTAGTTCAATTATTCCCCAAAGTTAGACCCACGAGATGTAACTAAGATCAGATGCAGAAAACACAGACAAAAATCCTGAATGAGACAAAAGTCAAATTCTAATTTCATTCTTTGATCATGCATGAGAATTATTTACATTCATGCAAGCATACCTCAAGGATTTTCTTCTACAAGAACAAAACCAAATTGAACACTATAGCGGACAGTGCCCAGGATATTATGTATACACTGCTAACAATTAGATGTGAAGCTATGATAACAAAGGGAGCATTAGATACAGTATATAGAAGATATATTTAAAATAAACTCAAGACTAACCCACTAAAAACCTAAGCAAACATCCAGATTATGTAGCAACTGTTGGACAACATTCAGCATGTTGCAGTAGAGAACTGATGACAACACATTCCTTGTAAATTCAAACAAAAATATTTCTCACAATGACAAAATTGGAAGAGAATAGACTAAAGCTGGCATGATGTTGCTTTTAGCCTTTTATTGATATTTACTAATTATACAAAATTATATATTATATAGCTATGGAAAATAAGTAGCTATACGAAATAGCCTGTCGTTTCCTTTTTCATAAATTGCTCTATCGCCTTTCTTCTCAATTATTTCTAAGTGAAGAGTAGTTAAATGAGAATCTTTTATAATTTATGAGTTATTACTAAAAGCGATACATAGGGCTCCTGAGAATAATGTAATATTAAGAGATATTAAAATTATATGTCTTGCACAGAGATTTAACAGAGAGCTTTATGCCTTAACATCCTTTGCAAAATACATTAGCATTCACATTAAACTCTCACTATCACACTTAGCTCATAAAAATTGCCTTTTTTTAAGTGCACATAACGCTAGAAGCAAAACACAAGTCTGGACTCATAAACTGCATGAACATCACCGCTGTCATTTTGTTACGCACTTCTTCCTTTTGCCTTAAAGCTGCACACAGATCACCTCCACATACCTTTATTCTTTTCTCTTCAGTCACACGCTCCTCTAGTCTTTCAGCCAGTGTACAAATCCCACCTTGCAACTTTCCTTGTTTGCATTTCTGCACTTTTTACTTTCCTGCCCAAACTGGTTTGGGTGTCCTCAGCACCCACACTGCACATCAGGTACTACACGACCAATTCGCACCCCTCCTGGGGATTCACTGGGGTGGGTCTGATACAAAGAAATAAAAGCCCCAGAAATAATAAACTACTAGAAAAAACAGATCTCTCTGAAGTAGCATCATCCCTTAAAGTTTCATAGGGATTCCTTGTCTGTGTTTTAGTGTGGAGTACAGATCCCTCAGGGCAAGAACCAAGTAATTTATGACTTAATTAAAAAAAACAATGGCATTATACTAGTTCGTTCTTCAAATAGATATCCCAAGATAACGGTATGTATCACGCACCCTAATCTGCAAACAATATGCTATCTATCAAACACAGGTAACTGTCAGTTAAGGTAACTTCCCAGTGCTACACATGCAGGTCACTCAGTAATCTGCTCCACTCACATTAGCATCTCGCAAAATCAAGAGTTGGGGCAGTTTAAGCACCTAATTTGGCATCTCATTAATTTACAAGCATTTAAGACAATCCTGCTGGCATCTTCTTTGAACACTTCCAGTAACTGTTTTCACCCACTACAGGCTGCAGCAAACAGAGACTTTGGAAGCCAGCAGCCCAGTTTGCATGGTGGCAGATGCAAAGCAAGCCCTAAGAGTCTGCTGCAGACAACATGGGATTGTGCCACAACCCTAGGGGGACACTACAAGGCTCCATCCCCAGCACCCTGGAGAAGATACCCTAGGAAGTGAGAAGCCTCGACTAAGCCAGAGCTCCAGAGGGAGGGTGCTGCCACCCAGGACTCAAGCAGCAGGGTGACACTGGCCTCACAGCGGGCACAGTATGCTCTGGTTGGAACACTTGGTCACCAGCAAAAGGAGCTGTGGGAGGAGGTGAACAGACTCCATAGCATCATAGATAATTAACAGGGTCACCTCAGGGACCTTGCAAAGGTTTCTGGAGGATGCTGGGGTACATTTTTTCACATAGATACTACATGTGTCTTCTCTCAGATCTGCTACTCAGGAAGACGGAAGAACTGGTTGGGGATACGATCATCAATGGCAGTCTTGGCTATAAAAACCATGAAACAGTGGAGTAGTGAAAGCAAGTAGCAGAACACAAGCCCTGGGCTTCAGAAAAAACTGGCTGGATCATCAGGGTCTGAGGATGGTGGTGAACTGTTTATACACTAACCTGGAGGCTCATTACAAGTGAAGTACCACAGAGGCCTATGAGACCTACCCAACTTAGCATCTTTACCAATGCCAAGGAGGAGGATCTGGAACATTCCCCCATCAAATTGTGGATGAGGGAAAACTGGGGAAACGGTTGATACGCTTGAGCACAGAGCTGCCATTCAGAGCAAACTAGACAGGCAGAAGGAGGAATGGGCCACAGAAAACTCATGAAATTCAATGAAGACAAATATAAAGTCCAGCATCTGTGACGGACTAACCCCCCGCAATGTTTTGGGGGGGACTGACTGGCTGGATAACATCTCTGCAGAAAAAGATGTAGGGGTTCCAGTGGGCATCAGGCAAAACAAGAGCCAGCAGCATACCCTGGTAATGATAAAGACTAACAGCACCAATAGGATGTACTGGCTGTACCAAAAGGAGCACAGCCAGTATATTGAGAGAAGTGATTACTCCCCTTTACTCAGCCCTTGTTGGACCATATTTGGGACACTCTGAGGACCTGAATACAAGACAGACTTTGATAACCTGGAGCAAGTTCAGTGCAGAGCCACCAGGATGGACAGAGGCTGGAGAGCCTGCTCTGGGAGAGGAGGCTGAGGGACACAGGCTTGTTCAGATTAAAGAGGAACCTACGAGCAGCCTCCCTAGTACCTACAGAGGTGACAGTGGTGATGAAGCCAGGCTCTTTACACTGGTGTATGGCAGGAGAGTGAGAAATTACAGACATAAACAAGAAATTCTGACTAAGTATAAGGAAAAAATATTAACTTTGCAGATGATTTAGCACTGGAAGAGGTCATTCAGAGAGGGTGTGGAATCCTTGTTCTAAATGGTTTTCAAGACTTGGCTGGACAGATCCCTCAGCAGCCCCATCTGAATTTAGAGAGGATCCTGCTTGGAACAGGAGGATGGACAAGAGACCTCTTAAGGCTCCTTTCAACCTGATTGAATCTATGTGCAATTGGTATTTTACTTGGCCCAGGAGTTTGCTTTTGAAATGGATCAGACTGTCCACATCTATGACACTTCAGCTTGTGCTGCAGAGTTCTCTCAGAGTACACAACATAAATTCCTTTGGGATGAAACGAAACCAAAAGCTGTGCATCAGCCACTAATGAGCAGCAGTCCACTGGACCAGGCCAGAGAAAGCCCAAAGTACTCCCCGTTCTCCAAAACACATATAATGTGGATGATAGGTACTCAGTACCATTTTGCTTTACAGATGCACTGCTACAGTGTCACACCACTGGCTAATGCAGACATGGCCATCTCAAGGGTTACATTTTTCCATTTCAGCAGGTGAAAAGGAATTCCAGCATATAAATCCCAACTTTTTGGCTTTTTGATGCTGACAAACTTCATCCAAGGATAAAAACACATGTTACTTGCCTTCAAGACTGAACATACATATCCTCACTAAAGCTATGCAGAAGCCTCTTTGCCGTTCTTAATAGTTCCTACACATTCGAGGCAAGACCAACAAACAAAGCTGCATTTTACCCAGCCCAGGTCCTCCTGCATTAGAAGATTCCAAATGGGACAGGAGAGCAATAAAGAAATCTGAAGTGCCAAGTCTGCATCAAAGAAGTCAGGTGACAGGTCGTTCATTTTTAAAACCTTTTACTGTATATGATAGTTTGATAAACAGGAGTCATAAGAAAAAGCCGGTCTCTGAGACTTAATTAAAAGTGTTGGTCAAGCCAACTGAACATTCAACTGAGATGCTAGTAAAAAAGTGGTTTGCAGCTCTCTGAACGAAGGCCCACACAGCATCTCCGAAAACTTCTGTAACAGAAAAACACCCGCAACTGCCAAGAAAGCCCCCTCTGTAGACACAGGCATGATTTAACCCCATTAACAGAGGGACACAGTTTTCTTTGCAGTTCTCTTCAATGTATAACCTACTCACATAGACAGGACACCTCCTGTGCATCACAGTGTTTTGATTCTCTGACTGTGCATATGGAACTCACTAAGGGGGTAGGAAGACAAGGGCCTGGACACCAGCATTTCCTGAACATGGAGCTTTACAAGTCATCGGGAGTGATCAATCTGCAGATTGCGCACAGCAGAGGAGGCCTCTCTTCTCCTGATCAAGCCACACACTTCATAGAAGCATCTGGACATGAAGCACCTCAGAAGAATGCCACCTTGGTTAACAGCCATAGCTCTTTCCCTTCTGAAGGTTTACAAGATTACAAGATTTCCGAGCCCTTATCAGAAAACCATATAAACCAATGCAAATAATATTTTAATTTTAAAAACAAAACAAACAACGTATCTAAAATGTCTAACATTAACCTTAACTCATATTGAAAAATAAAAGTACAGTTCTCAGAAACTTTCAATCTGGATTAAACTTTTATGGATGGGATCATATTCCATCTGTGGCTACTTCAGGAAAAAAACTAGCTGGTCAGATGATCATCATATCTACTGTAAGGTCACCTTTCTTCACAAAACTTAAAGGTAAACCTCTTCGTTACACACAACTTACCAATGGCCTTTGTGTAATGTCTGGCTCCAAGTAACAGCTCTGGAGCTCTGTACCAGAATGTCACCACGACTGGATCCAAGTCTGCCAATGGCTTCAAAGGTGAGTTGAATAATCTTGCGAAACCCATATCAGCTGGGGGAGGGGAGAACAAACAAAAAATTCAAAATTGTAATACAGATACATGAGAATTTAACAGTATTGCGAAAAAAACAATTACAACAAAAGTCCAAAAACATTAAAACTTACAAATCAAAGTTTCCAAGAAAGCAACAACTTACTCATAACAATACTGGGCCAAATTTATCTAAGGCTAAATTCCATTTACTTCATTTATAAGACTATGAAGGACACTTTTAAGTGTTTTCATCATGGTATTGTAAAACTTTAAATAAACATGCATCCGTACTATGCGAATAGAACTGTAACAGAAACCCGGTTAACTAGAGTCCGTAGTAGTAGGTCTCTGAAGTACATTTTCTCTTTTATTTTTATATATATTTACAAAAATGTGAGCCCTTGCAACTGCTATGTGTTTACCCAAAATGACTGCAGTGTAGATTGGTTTGCACTATTTTTCATGGTATGACGACTCCTTGATTTGGAGGAATGAACTGCAGAATCAGGAAGAAGTTTTAAACTGAGAATTAATGAAATCAGTGAGTGTACACTATTACAGAGATGTATTTTAAATGTAAGCATTCATTTTATATAACTCAAAAATTCTCTCTAGGAACAACCCTGTAAGTAACATTAAGAAATACCAGATAGGAAGGTACAAAATTTGGATATATATTCAAAACTACATTTCTTAACTCAAGTCTGAAGCTTATCTTTTACATGACTTCACCTAAATCTCTCTGGTTCCAAAGTTATGAAAAGCCCAGTATCATTTTCTTGCAGTTACCCATACTAACACAAGCATATGAATAAAAAAAATGACTAGCGGAACATTTTCAAATGCAACAAAAGTTGATGAATAGAAAAGATGTTCCAAGATATTACTTTTTTCTTGATGATTGCCACATGCTTTATTATAAAATGTTTTATATCCACATGACTAATGCTCATGATCTGCACAGGTATTTTGGATAAAGACCATCAGAGTTATCATGTGTTTCCCACCTTGACATCAAAAAGCCTTTTGCATAACAAACCTCTGGACCCCTACAAACATGTACATTTATGTTATTTATATAAAAATAATTAAGAACAAATAGAACTTATAAGTAACAATGTTATATTAACTGATCATAGCAGAAGTCAGAAGAACCCTGGCCACAGTCATAGTTCTATGTGTTTATTACTTTCTCATTTCCTGCAGATGCTTTTATCTCACCAAATGTCCTTGGCAAGATTTATAAATGTCCAATAATATGCTTTGAACCTCTTAAAACTTGTAAACTCAGCAAATGAGATTTAAAAATTGAACTAAATGTTGTGCATTCATACACTTATATAATAATGAAGATTTGTTTCTATCTTACACTGAAGATGCAGCTTTTTAAGTAATCCCTGAGCTGTGAAATGAAATTTTCTCAAAATGTTTACCTATTTTGACTCTTCCTCTTTCAGGACCCTCACCCATTACCAGAATGTTTGCTGGTTTCTGGAAAAACAAAAAGCAGAATATTTAGCCGACCAGCCCTTGATGATTATCTGAATGAAAAATAAAAATTTGTACATAAAATAAAAATTTATAATTGAAACATTTCTATAAATACCCATAGAAATCTAAAATTACCATACTTTTATGTTTTGCTGACATTCAGTTTTTATCCCTAGTTCCCAATATCACAGTTAGAAAAATAGTACTTTGACATTTCACAGTAAGAAATGCAATTTTAAATCAAATTTGCATTTTCATTTTTACCAGAATGACCATGTTCACTAGCGAGATTTTCTTCTACAGGAACTTTTTACACCAGGCTAGCATTTATGCCACAAATCAACAACCTGGCAAGAACTACTTTTGCTAACTTATTGAAAACGATGCCAAATCTTGGTATGCAAATGCATAGATGAGAGTTGCTTTTGTTACTATCATATATAACTACATTTTTAGAGCTATGCTTGTTTTTAGTGTATTAATGAAAAAAATCACCTCGGCAAAAGCAATTGTTTCCACAAAGCACATTGATTTCATGCTGAGATTTCACTTAAAACAGGCCTATACACAGACAGCTACATCCACAAGCTTTTGACAGTGTAGACAACAGCTTTACAAGCAGAACAAAACCTTTATAGGCATTTTATACAGTCTGCAGTTGTTTGCAACCAGCCGCTTGTGAACACCATATAAAATCTGCACATGACATCACAGCAATTGTTCTGCAATTAGGATCCATGTTCCCTCAGACATCAATAGTCATTCCTTGGGAGCTTTTCCCCCATTGTGTTAACAGCTGTGAAAAAGTAAACAAGATTGAAAACGTTAAGTGATTTGAATGAAGAGATGCATAACAAAGTTCCAAAGCAGAATTTTTGGAAGGTTCATCCAAACATTCACTATGTTTAAAATCCCTAATGCCTGAAGAGGTCTGCTCGAGCAGGAATTGTTCAAGAATCTGAAAGAGATGTCCAGAAAGCCAATATCACAATCTCACTTAATTTCTTGGTTCTTCACACTTGCCACTGTTTACCTTGAAACAAGACACTCTAAACTAAGGTTACTAAATTTGGCTCGAAATTGCAAATCCTTAGCTTTTTTGGGGGAAAACAAACAAACCCCACCAAAAAACGCCCCCACCACAAACACCAAACAGCACTACTTCACCTGCTCTTCCTCCTGCTCCCCAGGCAGCTGTTCTCCCTTCTCACCTTCCCCCCAGCCCCAGCCATCACCTTCCCCCCAGCCCCAGCCCCAGCCTCTTTCCAACCCTGCTCCAGGTGCTCTTGCCTCTTTCACTCATCCTTTTTTAATCTCATCACCATCCCTGACTTCCCCTTCCCCAACGTATTTTTGGAACCCTTCAAAGAGGGAATATGCATTCCATTCTTGGAGAATGTAATAGCTGTTTTAATTGATCTTGAGTAAACACTCACCGGCAAAACCAGGACAGATAAAGATCATGCTTGCTCTTAGCTAATATTTAATGATGATGAAATCAACACTCCAAAGCAACTGGTCAAACTCTGGTTTTGCATTTATATATTACTTTAATTGAATATTCTGGAAAAAGAGAACAATCCCATTCTGCCTATTCAGAAACCAGGCAGCAAGGGAAGCATGCAAGTTCACACCACATTTTACCCATTAGAAACCACATAGCTAAAGTCGTCCCAACCGAGACAGCAAAATTCCAGTTTTCTTGTCAGAATTCTTGTCTGAACTCCTGCCTAGCAACCTTGATTGAGAGTTGAGTATGAATCAAAACCACTTCAATAGACCTTTACATTCAGGATTAGATTTTAGGCACTGTAAAATGCATTTATTTGTTAAGTGAACGGAGCTGATAAAATGTAATTATTGCACTGATTTCTAGGTGTTGGGTTTTTTTTTCCTAGAGGAATTATGCTGTAAGAAATAAAGTGTGTAACAGCAGAAGATGTACTAAGATAAAATTTAAAATCTAAGCAGATACAAGAGTCTCAAAACAAAACATCTTATAAGATTCATATGTTATATGTATATTACAAGATTCTTCATGCAAAAATTTCTTCATAGGAAAAAAGTACTATATTATTTGCTGACATTAGCCACACTATGCACAGAATAGTTCAGGTCATAAAAGACATCTGGAGATCAAGTCCAACTCACCTGCTCAAAGCAGGGTCAACTACAGCAAGTTTTTCAGGCCTGAGTACAGTTCAGTTTTAAATATCTCCAGGGATGGAGACTCCACAGCTTCTCTGTGAAACCCCAATGTTTGACCACCTTCATACGAAAAAAGGTTTCTTTGTACATTAAATTTATGCCCATTGCCTCTCATCCTGTCACTGGATAGCACTGAGAACTCTGGCTCAGCTTCCTTTATTTCCACTTGGCAGGTACGTATACACATTGGTAAGATGCCCCTTCCCTGAACCTTCTCTTCTTGAGGCTGAACAGTCCCAGCTCCCTCAGCCTCAGAAAGACACCCTGAACCCCTGAGCAACATAGTGACCGTGTACATAGAGGGGATACCCTAGGCTGAAAGCTATGGAAGCAAGGAACTTGTCCATTTATGTATTTTTAAGCCAGAACATTTTGAAGAGATGTTGTTCCACACAAAACTTAAATCTGTACTAATTTTTAATCCACTGAGGATCAGAACCCTGCACAGGCAACCAGCAGAGAAACACGCTTATAAACTTACTAGATTACACATCCATTAGCTCTCATGAATCTCTGTATCTGACAGAGTCATGGCAGGAAGAGAGAGTGAAAACAAAGAAAGAATAAAGTGTGAAACAATTGAAAGCTTAGTCTTATTTCAAAAGAGCAAGTGCCTCCTCTGAGGCACCACCACTAACGTGGAGACAACAGGTATTTCGTGGATGGCAACCTGACACCTGCAGGATCCCCATCAACCTGCAGACGGCTGCCTCAGTGACAGCTTGATGGTGGCAGCTTCCCAAGAGGTGGGAAGTCTTCATTCAAACCTGTTCCTTACATCAGGAGAACACACCTGAACTTGGTTCTTATATCCCACACAAACAAATTACTGCTTGGTTATCAGCTACTAAAAAGACAAGAACTTTCCGAGTTCCTCTTGCTAATCAGAGCTGTTCTGGTTAGGAAAGCATTTTCAACTGCATGTACGCTGAACCAGTCGAAGAGTAACACTAACCTGAGAGGATCAATCTTTCTGAGATGAGACAAATGATATCCAGCTCTGCTGCCCACACATTTTTACTTAATAAAAATTAAAAGCTTCAGAGGAGCTTAAAACATAGGTAATGTGTTTTCTGGTTGTGTCAGCAGGGGTGGTTCCTCAGGGCCTTGGCCATACAAGTGGCACCAAGGCAGAGTAGCAGAACTTCGGTGCTCAGGTATGGAGGAAAGACTTCGGGTTATTTCAGAGGGATTAATTTGGCATCCTCAGGAAAGTCAGTAATGAACATTTCCAACATGAGGTGAGAGGACTGCTAAATGGAATGCAAACAACAACTGCTTTTTGGAGAAGGGAGAACATGCTGGTCTAATCTCTGGATATGTAGGATTTTAAGTATCAAAACATTTTACTCTGAGATAGTCACTGAATAGTCTACTCTAGAATTGCATTCTAGTATCGTATAGTTACTGGACAGCTGCAAAAATCAGATTAAAAAGTGGGAATCAGAGAAATTGAAAAGCCTCGTACTTCAGATATGTTCAGGCTAGACGCAAGTTATAAGCACTAGTCTAGTTCCTGAAATAAATCTTACTGCTGACCACGTAATGAATAAAATGGAGTTTTAGGTGGAAGAAAACAGGAAGGCCCAAGCAGCCAAGAGACCAAAACCTGACACACACTTAGAGTAAATCATGTCTCTTTCTGAGAGGACAGAATTTTATTCAAGAAAGTTTGAGAAGCCCCGCTTAAAATCATTAACTAACTCCTTAGTAAAGGTGAGGTAACTCAACAAGGACTACACTTCTGAACCAGTTACATCCCAGTTAATAACCTCTCCATTTTCCTCAAACCTCCCCTTGCTGAGAACACAGAACACCAGCTGGGAAGCAAACCAATGCTGCTGCGTCTCCACCTATCCAGTTGCTATAGAAACAACAGAAACAGTAAGAGTTAGGAGTCTCACATTTAAGATCAGCTATAAAAACGAACAGAGAAATCCCTGCTGAGAAATGCAGTTGAGGCTTGACTATCTAAAGAATATTTGCAAAAAAAGAAGGTCAATAGCAACAAACAACTGAAGCAAAAACCTGAATTATCTGCAAAAGGAGATGCAGATGGCAACGACTGAATGGGGTTTTTCCAAGTAATAAGCATGGATAATGTATTTACTTTTCTACATCAGTGGGAGAGTGGGAATAAAGCAATTAACAGATCATGGTGGGAGAAAAATGAAAATGTTTGGCTAACAAGTATGTTTTCATAAATAATGGAGGTATCACGAATGGGACTTATATGGACATCCATGCTATCTTAATCAATATATTCCTATTTAAATATTTAGACAGTAGATTAGAATAAAGGCTGAAGGAAAAGAAACCATCTATGCTTTTGAAAGAGCATAACAGGTCAAAACAGGAACAACAGCCTAACAATAGATGGCAATACTTCAGTTTTAATGGTTATTGTTGTTATCTCCTCAAGCACAGCAGTGACACAATTCTTCAGAGATTTGGTGCGGAATTACATTCTTGTGAGAAAATGTCCGTAGGGACATACCACTTTCCATACACCATTCTTTATTGTTTATATCCCAACAAATGTGTTTCCCTTTTGGAATGTATCACTGAACAAAGAATTATCTGAAATTAAGAGGTTTCCATTGTAAAATATATTGAAAGTCTTTTAGATAAAAGCTCTCCCCACAATTAAAGAAACTGGCTTGTGATGAGATCTTTTCAAGTCTCCATTATTTAAAAAAGCAATTGTAAACAGCACAGTGTTGATACATAGACGTGCCTGCAATACACAAGCTGAAAACAAGAGTAGTGGTGATGTTGTCTTAGCTTTTGGCACGTTGCTCTACCAATGACACGGGTCCTAAATGAGATGAGAGTGTTCCACTCTGTGGGCACTGAGCCTTTTTCTGCAAGATTAAGAAGGAGCTGCACATTGTTCACAGAAATGTGGAAACAAAGCTTTTGCTCTTCTCATCTACAAGGAAATGTGGGCACTTCCCTGCCTTGGGTCAACGCTGTTCAAACGCAGACATTGTGTTCAGATCAATACACTGGCATACTGGCCCTAACGCTTTTGATAACGATTGATCTATTTAATGCAGGATTTTTTAAAAAAATGGTTCCAAAAAGATTTTATCATGCACTGCAAACCTCCAAATCACTATCACTTCCATCCTCATTACTTCCACATACTTAAAACCATATAGAAAAATTTTTATCATCATTTCCTTCTCCTTTTTCAGAAAGCCATTTGGTCAACATTTTCCTGATACTGAAGCACCAGACAAAAGTATAACAGATAGACTAAAATATCTTCACTTCTGCTTATTTTTACAAGCATTACATACTGCGAACTCATATGAGTCACTGCTGTGTTTACACAGCCTCACTTTGAGCTTGGTGTGTTTCAGCTGTTAGCCTTAATTTTACCAAAAAAAAAAAGATTTAATTTTATTTTTTGCCTAGATTTGTAAATCCATACCATTTTCTTCTACAGTTTCTCTGCTCGGTTAAAACATTTGACCTTGCAAAGCGGTATCATTAACAAATCTCATCAATACATTTATCATTCGATTCAAATCAATAATGTTTCTACAGGTATCAAATCCAAAACCAAAGCTGATTACTACAGCACATCTGAAAAGGCAGTAAAATCACAAGGAATGCAAAAGCTTTGAAATAGTACATAATTCAAATGAAATAAAAACCTGTTTAAATCTAGAAAGGTGGAAAAAAAAAAGAGGCAGACACACTAAGTAAATGTATGGCAACACAGGAATCGGAGAGTACCACTAAAGGCTTTTATAGTTAAATTAAAAAACAAAAACCAAAACCACCAGAATCAATCAGTCCACAAAATTTTGCAATAAAAAATGAAAATACAAACAAATGCAGACATGTAAAAATTTTACAGCAGTCACTAGATTAGCTTTAAATTCAAAAAAGTACTTGATTAGCTATGGTCAGAGGAACATCATCAACAACAAAAACACTTTAAAATGTATTCATAGCAAATAGGAAACTATATTTAATGCATATAAACATTAATATTATAATAATACATATATGGTAACAGTTATTTTTCTCTCCACTCTTCCTTCTTATAAAAATAATTTAAAAATGAAATATATACAGAACCGATAAAGACATAGCAGTGGGTGCCACTGTTTGAGAGGAAAAAATCTTCTGCATAATTCTGAGAGATGGAAATGGGATATTCCATCATAAACCATGGTGTCAGATTATCTTAGGGACTTACATTAACTGTTGAACTGATATGGTCAAAATAACCACTAGTTCTAGACACCAGCAATTCTAACAGAAACCAGAAGTGCAGAATTTACCTCAAGCTCTGGAACCAAAGTTAAGTAGCTAGAAGTAGGAACAAACTGCACAGAAAATATCTGAAATATTTATTTGGAATGCCTTTGATAAAGATTTTGGTTAAACAGATTCCTTGCCTGTATCTGTTATGTGTTGAGAGGGGAAAGGTAGCGTTTTTCTTATCAAAGCTGGCTATCAAAGAAACCTTTTCATGTTTATATATTCTTATAAAACTCCTCTATGCACAGAGAGCAAAAGAAAGCAGAAATACTAAAACTATGCCTACAGTGCAACCATAGATCTGCACATATTAAAA
>VWYH01008165.1:519490-546248 GCA_013399365.1 Pampusana beccarii | reverse complement strand
AAAAAAAAGAAAAAAAACCCAAACCCAAACACAACACATGCCTGAAATAAACTTAAGATGAAGCCTACAACAACAGCAAAGATGTGACTACACTGGCTTAATTACAGTCTGATTCAAACCAGTCCACGACTCCGGACACTCTCGGAGAATCAGTCAAAACCATACAATGCTTTGGGCTGGACGGGACCACCGGAGCTGCAAACAGGGAGGTCACTCCGCTCAAACCCGTGCCAACTTCCAAGATAGAACCCACTGAAGCTGCATCAGGTCCCTGAGCGTCATGTCCAAGGGAGCTGCAATTCTCCAAGGACGGAGGTTCCTGAGCCTTGCTGGTGGGCAACCCCTTGTGCTGTCTGACCGCTCTCATGACGAAAAATTGTTTCACATCACCTAATATCAAAATGCCTCTTGGGGAAATATGTGTCTGTGCCTCTTCCTTCATCTTCTCTACAACCTCCTACTAGGCAGTAAGTCCACGTTGAAAACACTGCATGTGGACGAGTGCAGTGGCAGTAAAGCTGACGCAGGCAGGGCTCTCTCCATCACCCTGTTATACTGATATTGCACCTTGGGCTGAACAGTTACGTAGCTGCTATAGTTTCAACACTGGAAACATATATTTAAGATGACAGAGCCAGCCTAGAAGTCCAGACTCTGGAACACACTCAGTACAAATGTACTTTACCATGCCTTTCCTTACTCTCATCCAAACCACCCTTATGATAATGAAATCCGTAGTCAGGTAAAGCATTCATTTCTCTGTTTTACTTCATCTTTCACTGGCTGGATGTTCTCTTGAGAGGCAGATAGCTCAACTGACATTAATTCATTAAATTTACTCCCCTCAATCCTACCCAGGCACTCTCCTGAAATAGCCAAAATATACACATTCCTCATAAGAACACTGCTTCAAAAACAATTTGAAACAATGGTTTCTTAGGTAATTGCTAGAAAAGATATTTAATTTATAAACTCGAGGTGTTTGACGACTGTTGAAACAGGAAAAGACTATTCACCAAACCCTATTCCCTGGTTAATCAATGGATAATATAGTTACAGTTATGTCACTGGAAAATGGACTGCACACACAAGGGGAATATAAAATAAGAGCAATCACAAGAGGAGAATATAATTCTGAGCTACACAAAAGTTCAGAAGTGAAACGATCTTCCTTCCACACACCATTCTTTCAGGTTTCTTATGGCTGACAGAGCATTAAATCACTGCAAGCCAAAAATGAAAATTCCAGACAACTTTGGATGCTGGGGAATTGTTTCTATTATAACAATCTCCACAATGTACTAGTGTGCCTGTGGTTCCACCCCAATCAACGACAATAAAGTACAAGTGACAAAGAATGAAGAATCCTCACATTAGAAGAATGCCAAAATATTAGACATCAATTAAATTTTATGTTGCTATGCAACATTATCCAGAGCATTCTGCTGGTGCTAGTGCTGCAATAGCATATTTGTACTTAAAATGTGACATGTAACCTTGAGAAGGACAAAGAAGGCGGAAGATGGAAACAAAAAGAAAAATACGATCATAAATTATCACTCAAAAATAAAATGTCACTAAGTGAATGTTTAAATAACACACTGAATTCACATTGTCCCTGGGATTTTCAACACATTACAGTGCACACTCCAGCAAAGTTCCCACGAAGCCCCTCAGCAATCATCTAGGACCTTCTCTTTAGGCCTCGTCTGGGCAATCTGGGACCACCAAGGGGGGCAAGGACAAGACAAGCTCAACCTCTGCTGCCCCATTTCTGACAGCGCAAATGTGCAGGCCCATTGTGCATGGGAACAGACAACTCACCTCAGAAATAATATGGAAGAATGTTCTGCTTTTTAATGTATTACAAAGAGGAAATGGAGAAATCAGTTTTACTCCATAGAAACACCGTCAAAGTCTTCCTCTGTTGGGGCTTCAAGAGACATTCCGAATGCCCCAAAATACTGCATCCGAGCCCAGGCTGTGCATCTCTGCTGTCAAGTCCTTATTAGATATTCTTCACGCCTGATCTTTACTCTGAATAACAACCCAAAGGCAAATAAACTGAGAAGATATTTGCATGTGTTAAACATTACAAACACTACCACTTTCTTCACCTTTTTAAAGGCAAAAGTGAAGAGACGGCAAGCCTGAGAGAACTCTAACCTGAGAAAGCCTACAGCTGTACAAACCTTGGGACTGGAATTTGAGAGGAGGGGGAAACAAGATGATGAGATTCTCACCTGTTCCTGCTGTTAGAACTCTTCACTGATTTGCATTAGCTTGTTTTTGCTACAGCAGTGTGAAAATGAGATACCACCATTGCTCTATCTGGTAATTCTTTCAGCTGCAGCACTAAATTCCGCCATTGCCAAATCCTGGTATTTGTTTTATTCAACTGGTTCTGCCTACTCCCAGTTTAGTAGGGTTATTAAGACAGGGGGATTAAGCCTCTACCCAACCAAAGGACAAATGACTGAAAGTGAGAGTGCTGACACTGTCATAAAACATTTTGTTAATTGCCTTTCACAAAGCATCTTTGGCAGTAAAACTCCAATACCTCCAATCCCCTGAGAGTCTGGTAGACTCAGAGAATTAACAAAGCTTTTCTGACTGCAATAAATAATATAGTACCAAAAGAATACACACAAATGTAACCCATTTTCATTACAAACCAGCTTCTGTTTGGATATCTTAGTTTGAATGAATTAGGTTGAAACAGAAAAGTCCTTTAATGGAAATTTCAAAGGAGGGAAAGAATAAGAAAAAGGTAGCATGGTTATCTAAAGAGGTTATTTCCATATTAATTGGGTCTTAAGAATCCCTTTTTGTCTGCACACAGACATATGAATACAGCTTAAGGGAGTCAAAACTATGGAATATATTTATTCTATTATTATTTTACTGTATAAACTTTTGGTAAGATTTAGAAAAGCAATAAATACACCAAGTTTTACAAGATATAAACAAAGTTTTATGTCTAATAATATTTCACATTGTTTAGTTAGCTCTTGTCAGTTTATTACGTACATTATTTTGCAGCATTAAGCTACATTATTTATCCACTTTTCATATATGCTCTTTTCCTATACTTATAATCTCAAGGGAAAAAAGATGAGGACCCATCCTTCCTCCTTGCTTCTTTCATGCTGAGTCTAAAGACTAAAAAAATCGAATCCTTATATGATCAACTTCAATGTCTGTTATACTATAGCATGAATTCCTCTCTTGTGTGGAAATAATTTATAACATAAACCAAATATTTTCATACTTATTCTATGATTATTTTATTGAAGCAAGCTCTTGGTTTCCAATATTTAGAAGAACAAGTTACATGCCACTTTCTCACCATGGTTTGTCCAGCAGATGAGCGTTCAGATTTCAGGAAGAATTTTTATCGCCCTATCACCAGCCTTGTCGCCTACAGCAATACTAATCGGGATTTAGCAGTTCAGTAGACCACAAGGTCTCAGATTCACCATCCAGTTACCATGTTCTAGATGACTTAGTAATGCACCAGTTGAGGCAGCACAACCTCACCTGGTTTGCAGTGGAAAAAAGCAACTATGGACCACGACGTGAGCAGAGGCACGAAGTACCACTGCTCAGCTGACTCATTAATTACAAACAACGTTAAGCAAAACATAACCTTTAAAATCCATCCTAACACAAACTCTTTTCTTAGTTGATCACCATCACTCTGTTCGCGCCAGACCCCACACAGAATCTCTCCACCTCTCAGTCAGCTCACGCTGAAGCTTTTCCTTCACTCCCACAGACTTTTGGGGATCTTCAAGCCCATTCAGGCTCTGATTTTTAAGGAGCTGAGCATCAATGGCCAGGTTCTTTAGCAACCCATATTTTAGCAATATTTCAAACCCAGTCTTGTATCATAAAGCTGCAGAAAACTGATTCTCCTAGTTTTCCCTTGCATGTGGTCCCAAGGTGTCACCATCTGAACAAGCATCTACAAAGTTTTAAAAGTGACCAGTAAATGAGGTCTGCCTTTGTGGTAACAAACGCTCAGTTTGATTCCCACTGTTATTCAGAAGTGCAATGGTTTCACAACTTTAACCAGAGTTCACAGGAGAGCAGAATCCCCACATCAGAGAATCACAGAACGGTTTAGTACTTCTCAACAGCATAAACGTCGTGTGAGATCCCACTTAAAAATGGTTTTTATAGATATATCTCTCTCTCCATTAAACAGTCACAGTTCTACAGGCATTTTCATGTGCAGAGTAACATACTTGGAGCAGCCTTAGAAAATTGCAGAGCTAGACAAATAAATTAATTCAGCTAAGGGAAAGTGTGAACTGTCAGCACCTCTGCTAATGCACAGGTAACCACACACAGCATCACAGAATGTTAGGGATTGGAGGGGATCTCAAAAGATCATCCAGTCCAATCCCCCTGCCGAAGCAGGAACACCCAGATGAGGTTACACAGTAATGTGTCCTGGCGGGTTTTGAATGTCTCCAGTGAAGGAGACTCCACAACCTCCCTGGGCAGCCTGTTCCAGTGTTCTGTCACCCTCACCCTGAAGAAGTTTCTTCTCATATTTAAGTGGAACCTCCTGTGTTCCATCTTGAACCCATTGCTCCTNGTCTCACCAGGGCAGAGTAGAGGGGAAGGAGAACCTCTCTCGACCTACTAACCACCCCCCTTCTAACACACATTCCCATAGTGCGGTATCCTGCAGGAAGCACTAAGCACCTCGCTCCTTTTCATGAAGGAATAACAGGTTTTTTTACCTACCACAGGATACTGCTGGTAAAAGTGTGCCCACAGGCAGGTAGGGCAGATAAGAGTTTTGACTTCATATTGTCACTTGCACCCACCATAAAGTTGTCTCCATCAAGAAAATATGCCCATACTCGGACCCGCAAGTCTTGAATGAAGAGGTCCCTCAGTTTAGTGACTACGCATACGATAACTGAGCTGTAGCAGAGAAGTAGAGAAATCTCTCTGATTAATTAGTTTATCTGTCTGCCTCGATTCCTTACAGTGTTTACAAAGCAAACACAGGATTGAGGCAACTACATTTTGTCCAATTCACAATTATTCCACTAAGGATTCCATAATTTTTATGACAGCTTTCCGGTCCTCAAATTTAAAATAACCCAGCTAAAATAGAGTGCTTGTATTGGGCATATTTGATACAGTGACTTGAAGTGTTCATAGAAATCACTAGAAATTACTGTGTGATCTCACACCTCATTTATGCTGTTGAGAAGTATTAAACCTACTGCATTTGGTTATTCAAACAAATGTATGAGGCGTCCAGGCATTTCTCACTAGAACCAAAGTGCCATGTGAGCTGTTTGTGGCCAAGGTTTGTAGGTTCAAGAACAGGATGCCTTAAAAATTACATAGAAAGTATTAAAAGCTGCACACTAGATAGTAAAATGTTAATCTTCTGTCATAAAACTGTCTTGATTTGTAAATGGAAACAGATGAAAAAAATATGTTGGAAAAAGCAATGAAGGCAACCAGCTCTGAATAATTAGACACAAAAAGCAAGTAATTTCTTCATTTTCTTTCTTCGGAAGTGTACAAAGATTTTTTAGGGGGAAAATAAGTGCACTATATAAATTTATTTTACAATATTTAGTGTAATGTACTACTACAAGGTGGTATTTCAGATTCTAAAAGTTTGTTTCTATAGTATAGTTCTTGTATCTTCATTTTTATTTTCCTACCTAATAAAAATGCATCGAAAGACAATTATGTTAACAGATGCTTTCATGAACAAATACATTAGGTATTAGTATTACTTGTCCTCATTAATGCAAACCAAAAAATAGTTCTTGGCAGGATATAAACCGGTGGTGCTTAAATATTTTGGTAGCCAACTTAAGACAAGGTGTGGGAGTCTGAGCGTTAACCGCTTTTGAAGATTAGGTTCTTTCCAAATGACATATGCAGCACAAAACCAACAAATGATTAAGTCATCTTAGAAAAATTTAACCTAATACATTATCAACTATTTATTTATGTGTTCATGTCTCTGGAGTTATCTGCAACACTTTTATAATCGTTCTATAGCGAGAATCAAGACCTCTCTCACACACGGAATTGAACTTGCTGTACTGTACCTAATACTGTGTGGAAGAGCTAATTAGTTATTGACTTGGAATGCCTACAGCCAGTTTTAAGCATCAGCTATTAAAAGATTTTTCAATCAATCACCAGTCGAGGCTGATTCTGGACTGAAGTCTGTGGTTGAAGATTTTCAGACACATTTACAAACTTGCCATGCAAAATAACTGGGATCAGCTTGACACCTCCAAAAACCTCATGGTCAGTAATATATATACTTCCAATAATATAAATAACAGAAATATTTCTGGGAAGGGGTGTTTTGTTGTTGTTGGTTGGTTGGTTTGTTTGTGGTGGTGGTTTTTGATTGGGTTTTTTGGTTTTGGTTTGTTTTTTAAGTTGGTTGTCTTTTTATTTTTGAAGTGTAAGGACAAAAACTTGTCTGCTGTTAAAAGAAAAAAAAAAGCCCCTGCCAAACCCAAAATACATGAAACTCCTTTTTTGTTTTGCAAGGGATTTTTCCAATAATCTCCAAATGCTTTACAAGAATTAAACTAAGACATGCCAGAGCTATAGACAGCAATAGCTCAAACATACATGACCGTGATCACACCATTCATGCTTAAAGCTACTAATGGAAGTTAAAAGCTAGAAGGCATAGGGAAAGGAGATAATTTTGAATGGGGAAACACAGAAAAGCTGGTTTGGGAGGCCAAAGCTTTAAGAAATACGTTCTCAACATCTTTTCTGAGGCAGAACCACCACAGTAGGGCCTGTTACCAACTTCAGAATCAAGAGACCCTCAGGTGTTAATGAGTCTAGGAAGTTTTTGAATGAATATGGTACTTTTAACGAGAACTTAAAATAAAGGAGGACCACTCCTCTGTGTCGGTCAAGCTATGAAACGTAGTGTTCTACCTGTACCAGCCACAGAGCTCCAAGTCGTGAAGGCCAAAGGGAGGAGCAATAATTAAAGCTGTGAAGATGAAGAGGTGTATTCCAGGAAAGTCAAAGCTGAGTCAAGGTTATATGAGTAACGTTAAAGAGGTGGCAAAACGCAGATCAACAGATACAGGAATGTGGGCAGAGGAGCAGGAAGTTGGAAGCAAATGAAAGATTTGCATCAAGAAACAAAACAGAGAAGTTGTGAAGAAGGCTCTACGTGCCGAAAACAAAATCTGAAACAGTTCAGAAGCAATTATACTATTTTTCCATTCAACAATGATGTGCTTTTTAAAAATGAAAAACAACTTGCATAGACATGCAGTGGTTCTGAGATACCGCCGATTTCTGAGAAACATTCTGTGATTCATGCCAAAAACATGAGCCTGTTAAAGTGTGGCAGGTCAAGCTGTTCTTTATTTTTTTTTTTTTTTTAATTAAACAATTTGAAACACACAGTACACTTTCAAAGAAAGATACGATTGTCTTCTACTACAGCAAATTTGCCCCCTTTTGCTAGGAAAAATGTCCATATTTTTAGTGCTTGAGGTTTATGATTTACCTCACAGTTCATGTTGCCAATAAGTCCATGGACATTCTCACCAAACAACAAGTGCTTAAAATGCAAATAAACTCGCTGTGGGAATTTTTATTTTCTTTTTTTCAAACTGCATAAATAGGCCAGGCACTCAGCTCCTGTTCCTCCAAGCCAGATTATGACTTTTGAAAAGCCTACTGTGCAATGAAAAACCTTTGAGAAAACCTCTACCGTTTGAAGATACCATCAGAGCACTTTCTAGTCCCTGGCAGTCTGTCCCATGCTTTGGATATGCTATGTCCATCAGCTGAAATTCTTCTCTGTAATTACAACGTCCATTCTGAATATAGTCACATTACAAACTAAAGACCATGCTCAATGTCTAGGAAAGGTTTATTTTAGAGGCAACAATAGCTTTATTACAGATTTAATGGCTGTAATGTCCCTACTATTAAAAATCCAAAGGCTATCAACTCATTCAACAACTTCAAATCTGATATTAATAAGATTTAGAAGGATACCGACAAACCCCCTACCAATTCTGAACACAACTCTTTTGTAAGACTGAAGTGGGTCTTACATACCAAAGACTAAACTAGACTTCAGGAACCCTGTCCCCAAAAGGTTGAATTGTTCTACAAGCTCAACATATGGGTACCAGTCGGAAAAAAAAAAACATAAAGTCATTATTATATCGACATTCTAGTTACCAGCATTTTAATGAAATCATCCTCAGAAACAATGTAAGGCACTTGGAAATTAACACGGTATCTGTCCAGTTTTAATAATGGTCAGGCAATTTTATCTCGCTCTCATTTAGGAGCGAGATATCAAAGGACTATGCATTTTCTGCAGGATAAAAACACGCAGGTGAGCAGTTACTACAGAGCAACTACTGCAGAGTAAAATCCACACCCTAGACTGCCCTGCTGTAACGTGTTCATGCAGCCATACCCTCCGCTTCAGTTTAATTTTTTTCAACTATGTTAAAACTACCTAAATAGTGAAGAAGGGTTCCAAGTCGTGCACACCAAGAAAAACAGCTGTGCAGTTTCAAGCATTGCTGCCTCTAGCAGTCCACGCTGTCTCTCCGCTGGAGATAACAACCCAGGTGGTCACGGTGAACGTGCTGCAGCCCTCCAGCCCCCTTTAGCACCTCAGCAGGAAAATATCCCTTCGTCAAGGGCAAAAGCGAGCACCGGGACCACGGGCTGGGAGAGCCGCAGCAGAGAAGCGCAGTAGCATCTTCTCCCAAGTAGCAAGCGATAGGACGAGAGCAAATGGCCTCAAGTTGCACCAGGGGAGGTGCAGATCAGAGAGCAGGAAAAAATTCTTCATGGAAAAGGTTGTCGGGCATCGGAACAGGCTGCCCAGGGAAGTGGGGGAGTCACCATCCCTGGAGGTGTTTAAAAGGTGTTTAGATAAGGTTCTTAGGGACATGGTTTAGTGCTAGAGTTAGGTTATGGTTGGACTCAATGATCCTGAGGGTCTCTTCCAACCAAAATGATTCTACAATTCTGTGATCACTGATGGTGTGGTAGCCAGCAGTGGAGGGCTGGGCAGGCTGAGACAGCAGCCCCTTGCACAGGCACTGAGCACAACTCCGTTTTCAGACCACTCAGAATAGCCACAAAGAAGTTGAACACAATTCAGTTAATCTATTTCAACAGTTAATGCAGACTTTCCTGAGTGTTCCTATGTACACCACCCCAGGGAGAGAAAAAGAGGGAGATTAGCATCTGGTATTTTTCCAAGGAAGCAAAAAGTCATAAGTGAGCAGAACTGTGGGGACCAGCACTTCAGTAAACTCCAGGTTACGAAGGGATACCTATCCCCATAGACAAGGATAAAATAAGCATCAAAAGGTGCACATTGCAGGAGCAGAAATAGCTTGAAAATGAAGAAAACTAGTAGAAAACGGTTCTATTTGTTTAACGTTTTTTCAAACTGAACACACCACTTGAGTATACACTCAGGTATTTTTATGTTACATAGAAAAGAGAACATTTAGGTCCCCTAAAAGGTTCAGGGCTACTGCAAGCCCTTCCCATCCCACTACAGAAGCTGGCACTGAAGAACAGCAGCTCCCCACCAGAGCGAGGAGACACACACATACACACACACATATATATATATACACAGAAATAAGCTTCCAAGTAAATCACGAGTCCCAGCAAACTGCAGCAGTCAGCCAGCCACAGCATATGGATTTGCTGACAGTAAAAATCAGGAAGAAGCTACTGCAAAATTATTATACTATTCAGCTAAGCAGAAATTTAAAGCACACACATTACCCAAAACCTGCAACTCTCTGGATTTTAACTATCAAGAATTCAAATTAATATTTACTTGACAAATGAGCAGTTTTAGAGCTGAGACTGGAATTCACATCCTGAATTTCAAGAAGAAAAAACCCAACTATAATATCCCATTTAAGAGACTTAATTTCAGCTGAGCTGACAAACAGCCAGTCGTACTCGCAGTTCAACAGCCACAGAAATATTCTTCATAGCATTAGAAGTCAGTATCAGCTCATTAAAACGTGACCTACTGGAGTTTGCACTTAATTCATAATTCTAAGAATCATCATCCACCACTGTTACATCAAAAGTAACTATATGAAAGGCAAATCAAAGTAAAAATGTACAAGCATGTTTCATGGATTAAAGAAAAATGCAGAACAGAAGATACATTCGTGAAAAACCCATTCTGGCAGCAATTACAGCATAAGACAAAATGGCTTGAGTAGCTGAAACGCCCCATTCCAAGAGGAATTTCAGGAATGTAAAATATTGTCTGCAGAATTACTTTCTTAGACAGGAGTTATATTTGAGAACACCACCTATATAGAACAATACCATGCTAAGTTTTGGGATTTGGGCTCAATATTTAAGCTAGCATAACAAGCAAGGGTACTTTAAGTACAACCTTACTTCATTTTTATTACCTCTTTTCTTTTTTTATTTTTTTTTGGGGGGGGGGGGGGAATGCGGCAGGGGTGTAAAATGCTTCCACAAAAAACCCAAAACCAAACCCTAAACACACAGAAGTGGTTAAATACAAAGGAAGTGAACTAATACAAAACCAACCCAAATTTATATTGATTATACCAGTAGGAACCATAGCATCAGAGGAGGGCTAGCTTGGGGATGGGAGGGAGAGATTGTCTGAGAATGCAAAACCATAATCCAAATATAAAAAAATCTCTTTTTTCAGATGCCATTAACTTACTTAAATAGAATAAAAGAATTTCCACACTGCTTTTTACTACTTCACAAAGCAGCAGAGGAAGGTTACTGAACTCTTGGGAAGTGCTTCTACAAGCCACTGAAAGGAAACCAGAAGGTAACAGGGAGTTGGGCTCTAACACCATTGAGGTGCTGAACAGAGTGGAATGGGGGTCTGTCAAAATGCCCGTTGCACAGTCACAAGTGCTTTAGCATCCAGAAAGCAGGAAAACAACAGAGAAAGGACAGTTAAAAAAATCCTGTTAGCACAGAAGTTTGATATACAGAGAGCTGTATGCGTTCAATAATAACTACTCACACTATGATGAGCCTTTCTTGACTGCAAATCGCTGTTAATAGGTGAAAGAATATAATAAATACTTCTACCAGTGGTCCGGACATGCCAAAGATTTATTCCTGTATTTATCAAAATGGCTTGAAAATTTAATTTCAAGATATTTGTATATGAAATTCAGAAAAACAAGTGTAAGATTACCATAATCCTCCCTAAAGATGAATTTGAAGATCTAGTGTCCAGTTTCTGAGAGGACCACTTCACATAGTCGGTCACTTCACAGACTATATAAAGGATTTCCTTTGTTTTCATTAACTGACATAACTGTGGTATTTGGTCTTACAGCTACAGTAAGGCAAATGATTTCTGAAATGCTAGCCAGAAAGCAGAAAGAATGGAGGTTGGAAAAGACAAAGAGGCCCTGAGAGAAGCCACTAGTGAAACACCAGCTGATCAGTTGTTTTTGGCTGCAGAGCCAGTTTCTTTGACAAGGTTCACACATAACAAAACTGGAGAATAAAGTAATATCGTTTGTTAGTCACTGCAGCTTGCATGTGAAGAGAAATAAGAAATGCACAAGAGAAAGCACATGATGGCAAGAAACATGAAGAACGAATGCAGAGTTTTCGTTTTTTCTTGATTATATGTTGTTACACTAGCTGTCTTCATCGATTTTAACATACTTCTTTCAAGCTTCATTACTTTCTATTACTGTAAATACAAACATGCCAACAATGCGGTGTCAACCTTTGCAGCCTTATTCAGAAGGGGCAATGAATCCAAACAGAAATAATCTGATAGACACTCTTGTAACCAATCCCATTATCCCAAAGGCACTTCTTCCAACAGAAATAAAAAAAAAGGAAAAAAAAAGTGAAAAGTTTTTTATGAAAGAAAAACTTTTAAAAGCTTCTTCTAAACTTGGCCTTTTTCACTTAGAACGCAAAACCCAGTTTGTTCACTCCAACGGGTCAGCTGCACCAGTAAGGTAAATGCATCACGTATTTACTAGAAACCTTCATATAGCAGATGGTATCTGAGTTGGGGCTCTTAGAAAGATGACATTTTCCTTCTGTTTCTTTTGTATCAGGAATAAACCAAATAAATTCCAGAATTACTTTAATACTTTTGCTTCCTTCTCACCCTTTTTCCACCTCAGGAAAAGAGAGATGAAGCTCACAGGAGCCATATGTTCTCTGTTGACTTAAGCAGCAAAACGCAGCCAACAGAACATTAAATCAGTCCCTTTGTTTCTTCTGACTCATCTGAATTTATATCCAGTCAGGTTTTTATGGGCACAAGCTTGTTTCAGAACCTGAGGTAAAACATTTTTCTTCAACTGTAATTATTTTTATTAGTAAAAATTAATCTACAAACATCTTAATACTCTTGCCACAAACCAAAAGGTATGCATTAGTCAGTCTTGGAAAAATTGCTGTTTCCATGTACTCAATAGAGGTAATACTCTGTGCACATCTTCATAAACCTTTCTAAATCACATGAAGACTGTTTTTAACAACTGAAGGAGAAAAAGTTCTGAGTAATGAGAAATGCACAATTTTTGAGTAGGTGCCTCTCAAGATATGTCTAATATTTTAAAAGAAAATGGAAAAGGAGAAAGGCATATGCTGACAAAACTCAGTTTGCTGAGCACTTGAAACTTCTGGTTCGTTTTCCTATCTAGAAGCATGTATGCATATAGACACATATGTAAGCACCCACAGACTGTTGTTCCTCAGCAGTAAATAAAAAGGCATATCCTCTCTAACCAGATATGAAAGAAGAAAAATATGTTAACCTTTCAGCTAATAAATTCAAATCACTTTCTGAAGTCATGGAGCCTAATCTTTCAAAATACATAGGTTTAGCTTGCACTTCCTTTCTTTTGAGAAATCTGCAAGCTGAAGATGATCATGAATAAAGTTCTCTGACACTGTGGGAAGTTCCCTTCACCCCAAAGATATAATGCAGATGGAATAATAAAGGATTAAGAGGCTTAAACCCATACACAGCTAGGGAAGAACGTGAGTTGGGAGTGCGTGTCCACACACATTCGTGCACCCTTCTCATGCGTGCACACACACACGATGACACAGAACGGCGTGGATTACAATCACAGTGTTTTTTAAAAGTTTAAAGAAACTGGCAGACAGACTGACTCACTATTTATTTATAGGAGGCGTGTGCACACCCCAATGGGTGAACAGGGCCAAGAAGCTCTTCAAGCCAGTACAAAATCACTGGCAGAAGGCAGGACCCAACAGTTCCACATTCCTACAGCAGCTGCTCATCAAGAAAGGGGTGCATGAACCTACGTCTAAATTTACTTTTGATATCAGCACACGAAAATCCTTTTTTAGAATTGCTGGTAAAAGGGGAGTTTCCCACCCTTGTCATTATACATTTTATCTCTCCAACCCACAGTTCACTTGCATAGAAAATGCAAGTGCGACACTTAAAACCCACTTCAGTTCTGCTGCTTTTCAGGTAACTTTTCTATTTACTTATTGGCCTGCAAAATCTTCTTGGGAGGGCCCAAAGAGGAACAGGAGGGCATAGTTAAATACTATAAACTAGTAATAATAGGCACTGAGAGATTTTTTTCATTTCTCAAAGGCTTTGACATGAAAGCAGAAGTAAAAGGTCAGTATCCACTTCACAAAATTGTAAGAAGTTTTCTAGTGCCTTCATACAACATGCCATTTATTATAATCCTTAGTCTTTGTTAATACGTCCAGCTCATTAGAAGAGTATCAAACAACAGAAAAAATAGGTAGCTATATAAAACACAGATTATGATACTGCTTTCAGTCAAAGATTTCATGGTACATAAAAGCAGTAAGTTACAAATTATACCCATAAATAGCTAACAGATTGGGAAACAGAGGCAAAGACAGGTCAAGTGGGTTGCGTAATGTGGCAGCAAAGTTTCAGAGTCGAGTCCAGGCACAGGTGCATGGTAAGAGACTGCAGATTTACATACTGTCTAGAGGAGGATTACCATGAGAAAATAATGACTGGGTTTTGGATGAACCCCCAAGCCAAAAGCCAACTGGTCAACTAAAAATCTGAAAACTGTTGGAGCTTTATTGAATTTAATGTAACTGAATTATTGAAAATTTGCTAAAATGTTGGTATTCCATACAAACACAGTGATGGATTACTAAAAATACAAATTTGGAATATATTATTAATAAATAGATTTATTTTTTTAATCCCAAATTATCACTAGAGTTAGAGAATTAAACACTACACAGTTTTATCATTTCTGAGAAGGCTGTGCCAACAAAATTTGCTGATTCCCACAGAAAGTCACCTGTCTGGCCCCTTCAGTTTGGGCTCTCCCCTTCTCCTTGCCTTCTGACAGCAGAAAACCCACAGCCTCCAGACAGCTACGGTTTCCAGACAACCCTGAGAGAGAACAACTAGTACACTGTCCCCTGCAAACAACTCCCAAGAGATGTGGAGCGGGAGCACTGGAGAAGACAGCTTGCCCTGAGTGCAATCACAGCCAGCTGGAGCTGGCACCGCTCACCACACGGGCATCTCGTGGCTCTGCTGAAGATCTGCACTTGGAAAGGAACTGGGTTTACTGTTACTGCAGTGAGTAGATACTCAGGGGACCTGTTAAGAAGCCTGAATCCAGGAGCTCACATGTCTGATCACCCTAAAGGCTGTCTATAGATATTCGCTACATAAACAGACACGCAAAGTCAAAATTATATCAAACCTCAGCTGTCTGCTATGTCCTTCCGCCAAAAATGCACAGATTAGCACTCCATGAATTCTGTGGGTGACTGCAATGCACAGACACTCCATAATCCACTCTAGGAAAAAACAAACTGACGAGATTAAGTACGCAATGAAAATAGTTTATGCTAATATAGACGAGAAACTACAGAACGCATACATGATCTCCTCCTGCCTCAAGGGACAAGGATTTGGTAATTAAAAAGCTGGAGATGGAAAACCAGTGGCAAAGTCTTCACCACAGTTGGATTCCTCCTCCCAGTCCCCCTTAGTGAAATCAGAGTGAGAAGGCTGACTTGGAGAGAAAGGGTTACACTGAGAAAACCACACGTGGACATGGAAGCATCACCAGCTTAGCCAACTGCAACAACAAATCTTAGACTTTGCATGTTGAGAAATTTCAGGTGTTTATTTTATTCTTACCGGCCAAAAGCTAGACACCAACAAAGCAACAAATGTATAGGTGCCAAAATGGTTGAGGAGGAGGAGGTCATATACTTATACATATACAGGTCATATACTTCACACTACCAGCAGAATAGGACAATGTCACTGAAAATGGAAATCTACACTTCCCTTATGTCCCATCCTTGTCCACTTGGCTCCCACACATATATCCATCTTGCCCATATATCCACCTTACATAAGCATCTGTGTAACTGCATGCTGAACCAGATCAGTGAATGAACTTGCATACAGATCAGCCTCTTCTTCCTAAGTCTAATTATAACTCATGTTAGTTTGCCAACCCCAGCTCAGAGGAGGAAGAGCACAGTGGGGCAGAGATGAGCAGAGGCAGCATGGGCTCCTTCTGCATCAACAGCAAGTTTCACATCCAAACCTGCCCAGGGAACCACCGCATCTAGAATCTACCCTCTGCCTCATTTGTACTTTAGACACCTAAATATTTTTCTAAAGAGAATAATGCAAATCAATTATTAGAGTAAAAAGGATTTAAAAAAGAAATCTCTGCAGTTTAAGACTCATGGACACCTTTTGTTCCATCAGGACATGCTAACTCTGCCTTCTGTAGGTAAATCAAAATTGCGAGTTCAAAGGTGTGTCAAACATTGAGTATTTTCACGTATGTTGCTGTTGTTCCACCTAAAAGACTTCTGCTGTAAGCTAATCTCTTTAATTTGTAAAACCACACACACAATAAATTTAAACATTCTAAAGCTGTAGAGGAGCAATACAAGAGAAACTGAGAAATCCTTAGTCAAAGTTAGTTTGCACAGCTATTGCAATGAGCAATTGTCTGATTTCAGAATGTGGAAACCAACCATTTAACACAATCCTGGGGGAAAGGGGGAAATAAAAAACTGCATTTCTCTGGTGAGTTCGATTTCAAACATGCATTTTTCAACCAGTGGTTTTAATAACATTAAACAGTAATCTAAAGAAATGCTGAAGGACATAAATGCAATCTTAAATTAATTCCTCAATATGGTTTCTGTGCACTTAAAACATCTCATAGATAATACCTCCCTCCAGGAAAATGCATTCTATTACAAACAGAAATTGCTTTTATCAAGTTCTAAAGCAAATGCTCTCTGCCTGCTTTTGTCCTTAAGCAACTAACATCAACTACAGAAAGGTCATTAGCACAAGAAACAGTGCCAAAATCCTTTCTGTTGCTAACATGAAGGCACACTGTGAACGGTGTATGGAATATCTCCATTTTTAGACATCTCTGCAAAGGAAGGCCTTTGTTGAACATTCCTGTAGAATCTAAATAATTCACATTTGGGGGAAGAGGGGACAAAGATATCATAATACCCTGAACTCTTGTACTTCACATGCTGTATCTTCTAACGTGCTGTTAATTCAAGGTATGGAGCCCAATTTTATATCTCCTTCAAGTAGACAGCCCACAGTGTACACAGAGTACTTTAAAAAACAAAAGCTTAGTACCAAAACGTTCTTTCTTTAATACCTATCTCTATTAACCTCTTGTTCATAATGAAATGCCCCAGCAGCTAGCAGAGCCAGCAAAGCCTCCCTCGTCTCATTTGTGGCTTTCAGGAATGCTGCTGTCTAGAAAAGGCAAAATTATTGTTGCCCAACAACATGCAATCCAGCAACAAAATCCCATTCCAAACGGCTTGACAGGGGAACAAATGTATGGATTTTTATAGACTTAGGTCAAACTCCATGGTGTATAAACTGAAACAACGCTATTCAAAGAACCCAAAACCTTAAAGCTTCTGTCCCATAATTTGTACTGGTTTGAATCTTGAGGCAAAGAAAGATACTGCTGAATAGGTTTTAAACTGACAGAAATTAACAGCTTAACCAAAAAAATACACCTAAAAAGTCACTTAGCACCTTTCAGCTACCTTCAGGATAAGAAAGCTAGAAACAAAATAACCCAAATATTACAAGAAATTGGAAGACAACATACACATATTTCTAGAAGTATGAGTGTGAGTATATATGGTGTTAGAATTAGCCTCAGTTTGGGCCCTTTCCTAAATATGGAATTGTGTTAGGAGAGTTTAAACTGACATAAGTCTTACATCACAAGGGATTCAAGGTAAACATAAAAGCTATATTGATTTAGAACCACGACTGAATTCGATCTTTTAAAAACCACTTGCATTTTCACCTAAGAATTAAAAAGGTGCATTTTAACAGTATCTGACCTAATGGCAGATGACGCTAAAACGACCTGTGGAGCTTTCTGCCACCACCTCCAGCTCCCCCCCGACACGTGAGCTCCCAGTGAGATCCCTCAGGGAGCTAATCCTGCAGAAAACAAGCTCTGCAGGAGGAAAGTGACCACCTTCTGCAGGTGTAACTCCCTGAAGGAGCTCACCATGAGCGCAGGCCTGCAAGTTCACCTTGTTCACCAGTTCTACTGCTCCGTCATGCTTGTGCTGGCTACTGCTAATCTTAAAAATAACTTTAAAGTAACAAACTTAAGTTATCTAAAAATAAGGATCCATTGAGAACTAGGTTTTTTTTAAAAGGCAAATTTGGAAACTCGGCTCCTTTAAAAACTCTTAAGACAGTTCCAAATTCAGATTTTAACTATGTTCTTCAAATACCTCCAAGCAAGCACTCTCACAAATACCCAGCCTCCCATGTTGCTGTTTTTTCATTGCAACATTTGTTAAGTAAATTCCAAAGGTCATTTCCATGGCTCAGGAGAATTTGACTAATATTAGGATAAATATTGTTGGAGAACCTGATTCTTTAAAAAAAAATAAAACAACAACAAAATAAGCATAATGTTACTTTTATGGATGCCACCATCTTCGGTCTGCATCCAAATGCATGCTAAAAATAGTAAGAACAGAGTTATATTAAGCCAGGAAAGTACAAGGTGTCTTCATGCAATACTTGGTTTACATAAAATAGAAAAACATTTTTTCCAGCGGATGTAAATTAAAAGAGCTAAGAGAAAAACACCAGACCAATTGCTCCACATCTTAACACTGAAGAGTTGGCATTTACATACTATGTAAGAAACTGATCCCAGTGAAATCATGCCTCAGGTACCATTCTTGAGAGCAACAATCACAGGTATGGGCATATTAATAGAAATTAGAGATATATAAAATTTTTTGTTAACTGAGAATTTAGATTGGTTACTAAATGATTACATTAACTCTCAATTTCAAGAGCAGGCAGGACACATCCAGAATAACATCATTTCTTTTTCTTACTGCGTCCAAGATATAAAATAACTATTTGAAATACCTGAATTCTTCAGAAATCTGCAATATTTTTTAAAAAGGCAAAAGATTCTTTACGTTAACCAGTGTACGAAAGCAATTCTACAAATGGTTTCCTTTCTCTCACTGCGGTATCTCAGAATCCATTAGCTTAACTTTATTCGCATATCACGAACACATTAAGACTTCACAAATTCCTGTTCTTCTCCCTTCTCAATTACGCCAATATCAGTCAAGCACTATGATTGCAGAGCTATGAACAACAGTCATCTTTGTCCTAACAGCAACCATCACCTCCCAAAGTTGCAAGAGAAGAGACAGAGACATTAGGCACCACCTTTGCTGCAACTCATCAGCAACAGATAAGACCTGTAAAGTAGCAGCACCAGACACAGGGAACACCTTGTGCTGCAGGCTGGAAATGGCAACACCAGCAAGAAAATTCTCTAGTGTATTTCTTATTAATATCTTAGATACCATCTTGTATTTCCTATCAAGATACCAAGTTCACGGCATGTGAATGTATACATATTCAGTAGTTCCATGAACACATACACTTCCCTTAAACATAGCTGAATATAGACTTTTCAGGTGTTCTTCTCAATCTGTTATCTAATTATACATCAGCACTCTGCCAAAGCAACAGCTGTCTCCTTAGGAAAATAATAATTGTAGCATGAAAATCAGTGTTGTACCTGCTTCCTGTTTTTGCCCACGGTTACTTTTGCAAAGGAAGAAAAAAACAAAACAAAACACAAAAAAACCCACACCCAAAAAACCTAACATCTGGAATTTAACAGAAAAACGGACAATAAATACCAAGGAGCAAGGTAAAAAAATGATCCATACCAACACCTGAAACCTCCACTTCTGCCCACTGTTATTAAGTATTATGACAAAAATTAAATAACATTTATTTCGGAAGATGTCTGTGACTTCTATTCCAGGCCTGCCTTGGTTTATTCATATCTTTTAAGAAAACATTTGCTCTACATCCAAAAATTAATCCAAGATCCTATTTACTATTAAAGGCTCAAGAACAATCTATGTTTCACAAAACTCAGTCAGTGATTTTACGTTTCTGGACATGCATCCCTATTTTGACGTACCAGGACAACTACAAAAAAGTATAACCAAATAAAAGCAGTGGCTTTATAGACAGATTACACTACATCTCCTGCCATACCTACTACTGATGTTACAATAGCACAACTATTAGAATAGACCTGGCATATTTACCATCATGTTTGTCTCATGCCACAAATTCTAGTTACAACTCAAATGGCAGCAAGCACTATACCCATATTAGTAGTATTCCTTCTGGAACCCTTGGTAGCACTTCATGTAAGTATGAAGAGTGGTGGGAAAGTTTAAGGGGAAAAGGGTAACTCAGACAAGGCAAGCGGCTGCCCCTGTGACCTGTAGTCAACTTCAAGAGCCACTTCAGGTCATGAGAAATTTCAAGATGACAACTCCTTCATAGTTCTCTTCCCACGGTCAGAAAAAAATGCCACATGGAAAAGAAATACCCTACGAAAAAACTGCTCTTTCACTAGCTTTTATGGTAACTTGCACGTAAACCAAACAATGTACAAGGGTATCAATCACCTTCCTATTTAAATGCCTTTTCAAAGTCATGCGCAAACTTATAAGAATGTTCAACCAACATATATCAGCTGACTCGTGTACTGTTTTCGGATATTGATATCTGCAGTCCTTTTACCGGATCTAGCATCATTGTCTGAACTCAGATGACTCAGATAAAAACAATGTGAAAACATAGTTTGTTTTCATGTTTGAAGTCTCCACTGGTCTCCTGCAACAATAACAGGAAGAGCTGTCCGGATCGATACGCAAGATTACTAATAGGGACTTTTCTTCTCCTGCCCAACAACACGCACGTGAAACTTTCTTAACCAGGTAATACACGGAGCACTTACCAGATCTCTGTGAAGCACCCAGTTTGCATGGAGGTAATGGATTCCATCGAGGATCTGGTAGAGCAGCGATTTAACCATAGATCTTGGCAACTGCATGGGCTTTTTATTTGCTTTTGAGGCACGGTGAAACTTGATAATATGCTAGAAATAAAACAAGTACAAACAGGAAGCATGTTAGATAAGTTAAAAGGTTTTTTGTTGTGTTGGGTTTTTTTGAAACTATTAACACTAAATAATGGAATGAAATACAAAGTTTCTTGGACTTCGCAATTAAAAGTAATAGTGATGTGCTCACAATTTTCTTAAATTGTTTTTATTCTCCAAGTTGCTTTAAAAACCAGCTGTCAAGATCTGGTTAATACCTAAAGATGGGCTACTTACCTCCAGTAAAGGGTCTTAAACATTCTCTTCCCTCCCTCCTTCCCACTTGGGATCCTCCTATCCTCAGCTGCTACAGTAGAAGCTTCCAAACCAGCAATATCTACCAGAATGAGGATCACACTCTATGCTTTCCCACCTTCCCCCCTCCTCTCCCAAAACACCCAGGACAGAGTGTTTGTAATTACTTTACTGTTCCCCCCTAAATCAGAATCCTGAGAGAGAGAGAGAGAGATTAAATAAATATTTTAGAGGGCGTGAGGGAGGGAGATTCCAAAACCTCCACACCCCCACACCACAACATCAGAGAGCATATTCAAACATCTAAAAATGGGTATATTCTTGCTTTCAAGTTTTGGCTGCATACTTCATTGATGATGACAAGCTAGTGGATCTTGGACTACAGAAGTCAGTCAGCCCACTGGAGGACAAATACCGCTTGAAAACATGGAATGCAGAAAGGGACTCCAGCACTAGTCATTTGAAGGAATGAAAAAAAAAAGATCATGAAAAGATTGCTAAGAGATCATGAAATATTCATAAGCTAATTAATATTTATTGTGAGATCAATGTGGAGATGACGGGTTACAATTGGTTTTGCCACCCTGTACAAGAAATAAAGTGGGGTGAGGCCATTCTACCTTTTCAATCCTCAGACAAGGTGGGGTCATGAGAGGTACAAACTCAACTATTGCCATTCAGGAAACAACTAAATCCATTCATTCAGATAGAAAAAAAAAACAACAAACCGACAACCTCCTTTTTGAAGGCAATTTAAAGATGCATCGCAAACAAAGTAGTTTTCAATTATGCGCTTTTTGAAAGAGAATAAAGGTAGTTTGCATTTTCATTGAAAGCGATTCAAAATGCTAATCTGTAGAGAGACAAGACTACTAATTACCCAATTCTTTAAATAGGATTTGTCTAGTTCAAGATCATCCCCCTCCCCAGGTTAAAGAGGTAGCCAACAGACATGCTTTCATTAGACCTCTGCTCCCTCCCCTGCCAAATTTGTCACTCCTGTTCCCAATGACAGGGGTAATGGGCTCATGTTTCCTCCTGGTAAATGCTCCCTCTGGCTCCCATCAGTACTTCAGCCACTGTCAAATTGTGCTTAGCAAAGGTGTAGACAAATGTCGTTCAAGAGAAATTTTAAAAAGAAAAAAGGGGGGGGCAAACTAATCAGAACAAGAGCCTGCTTACTGCCTATCAACAACAACATTCCCACTGAGCCTTCCACTACTACATATGCAGCAATGATGGCTGTATATTAAAAAGCAATAAAAAAGAAATCTACTTGATTATCAGTTTTTAATATACAAATGAAGATCAGCAAACAAAACAAGTTCTTAATACCTTATCCTTTAACTGTGCAATCACTCTGAAAACGACACTAGAAAGCCTTACGGGATAATTTCCTTCACAAAATTTTTTTCTTGTCATGTCACAAGTAGATTCTGTGTTGAAACTTCAACAGGGAGTCCCTACCTTCCAGTACCACACAATGCTCATGAGATAATGACCTTCACACAATTATACTATCATTTACATAGCACTAACAATATCATAATCCCCCAAATTATTAATAGTATCTTTATTAATACACAGCATGACAAAAATACAGGGGCAAACTTCGCAACAGAGACCCATAAACCTAGCTTAGCCTTTTTTCAAGGTACATGTAGTCATTAAAAGGGATTTCTATACCTATTTAAAAACTGACCAGGACCCACAGAAAACATTATTCCTCATAATAAAGACTTATAGAAAACGAAACTGAAAAAGGGTCTCGTGGGACACAATTAACCCCGGATGTGTGAAGAGGAACACTGGGCCTCTGGCCCTACCGTGGCCCCTCTGGTCCCACTGGAGGACGGGCTGGTGCCCTCCAGTTTCTGCCCCTGCCCTCCCGCATGGCTCCCCTGTTCCTTCCAACACAACATTGAGAACCTCACCGAAGGCTCTGTCTCGTGCAAACTAGAGGGCTGAGCAGATGTTTAAAGCAATGCCAGAACCTATTCAGGAACATGATACTATTAATCAGGCAGCTACCGGTACACCAGGCCCTTCTGCTAGATGGGCATCGCAAAGCTTGCACCAGGGTAGAGGAGGGGAAGGTTTTTTTCCAGTGGTGACTCAAAGGAGCAGCATCCCTCCAGATGATGGCAGAGCTCGCTCTTATCTGCCTCTGAAACACCACTTAGATACATTCTAAATTACCTTTCTTGTCCCAGTCAGAAAGGCTAAGAAAGCAAGCTCCTTTCTTGAAGGAGTTATTGAATTGCAGAAGTGAATTAAACCTGATAGTTTAGCATTAAGTAAGCAACATCACCACCAGATAAAATCCAATTTCCTAAAAAAGCACCCAAAAATTATTGTTGCCAACTTACTCTACATAAGTTTATATTCGACAAATCAAAAACTTCCTCCCATCACAGTTTATAGAACTGAACAAAAATTGAACTAAAAACACACTGCAAGGCCAGGGAAATGAAAAGTTGAATTTGCCCCAGGCCATTGGAATGAATCCATAGTGCTTGTGACCAAGTCCTGCACTCAAGAGTTTTGTAAAAGTAGTTCATCCAATTTCTTGTACACAACTAGCCACATGAAGAAAGACCAACACACACAACCAACACCAAACAGCAATGTTAATGTCAGCGTCCATCTAAGAAACAGAAGGGCAAATAGGTGCAATTGCTGAACAGCATCTCTTCTACTTGAGGTAGCTAACCCAAAGTTTTTCTTATTTCTTTATATTTTCAGAAATACATTTATATGGCCCTACCATATTTTTTAATTTTGCCAGTTTTTTATTTGGCCATTTTAGATGACTCTACCAATATTTAGGGAAGGGAAGGGAAGGGAAGGGAAGGGAAGGGAAGGGAAGGGAAGGGAAGGGAAGGGAAGGGAAGGGAAGGGAAGGGAAGGGAAGGGAAGGGAAGGGAAGGGAAGGGAAGGGAAGGGAAGGGAAGGGAAGGGAAGGGAAGGGAAGGGACATCGAAACAGAAATAAATGAACGGTCATAACAATTTGACAAAAGTTTCAGAGATCAGCCAGATCAGGCATACAGTAAGCTCCAAAGCAAAGGTTGCCATTACAGCGAAACTAGGCTAAAGGAATGTTTTGACTTGAGCAGTTCTGCTGACTCCTGTTGTGGCAAGAAGATGTACTCTTTCCATGTCAAAACATTTAAGATTTAATAGTTTAAATCCAAGACCTCAGGTGTAGAAATGGGTGCAGGTGCCAGCACAGACTAGGCTGTTTTTTATACACAACCGCACTGTGCGAGTGAACGAGGAATTCTTGACTCGCTTCTTCAGTTCCTGAAGAGTCCCGAAGTGTGGCCTCAAGTACAGCATGTAACAGCCATAATCTTAAACCTAATGAAGCTACGGATACTTCACAGGAATTACAGGAATTGTAAGCTACATTTCACATTCCCCAGATGACTGCCCTGACCACTTGGCTTCAAAAAAATCACACTCCTCTTTTCTCTGATGCAGTAAATCTTTTTGCAGAACAGCATAGCACCAAGACTGTCCCATGAGCTGGAAGTACAGACTTCAGCTTGGGCAGGTGCAAAGGACATTCTGCATCTCTCTCTGGGAACCAGGTGCTCTTGGACATCACAGCTTCTAGCTTTCAGGTATGCTCAAGTTCCGTGCCTAGTCTTACACCTAACAGATAACCGCTAAAAACAAAGCATGAGGATTTCTTCAATCCAGTCAAGTCAGAGAGCAATGTTTGTTTCAAGAAGATGAGCAGGGTCAAACAGCTTCAGCATTCTCCCCATCTTTTTTCACTGTCACTCCCTAAAGCCAACTTAATTCCTCTATTCTGCAGACCACCCGGCCGCAACTGGAAAACAAGCAGCCGCATTCAGAAAAAGTTTAGGGAAGTCTTAATTCTCAGTGTACATTATATAAGTCACATAATACAGAACAGAAATCCATCCTCAATGTTATTCAGCCATTATTTCATCTTAATTTGTTCATTAGAACACCATGGATGCAAGCTCTCATTTTAAGACACTTCAAAACAATAGAACAATGCTTATCATATGAGGTAAGTGAAACTCCAAGCAATATTCAAATCTATTCACCAAAAGTAGCCAAGTCGCTTTCCCTTTCCATGCAACTGTATTTTCAGATTCCCAGATCTTAAAAACATGCTGCCACTGATTGGATTCCAAAAAACAATGTGAGCCAGTTAGGCATTCATTTTTGAAAATAAACATAATGTAAAAGTATTTCTTTCACATATTTTGTTTCAAATTTAAACAAGGCATCAAATTTGTGGCAGTGGTTTTAAGTCTGTATTCTAAATTCAATTAATACTTAATTGACCAACATTAAACTATACATTTATTAACATTCTAGAAAAGTAATGACGCTTCCAGAGGCTTGCTATAATCTGCTGTTTGCAATCTCTGGAACTATTGGTTTTATTTACTAACTGCATGTTCCAAATTATCAATTTAAAAAAATATAATAAAATTGAGGGAAAAACTGATGAACTGGCTTATTTCAGCAAGACCATTTTACTTTTAGCAAAGCCAAGACCACATTAAAAAAAATAAATAAAGAAGTGAAACAGAGCTAAGCATTCTAAAAGAAAATACAGTCGTGATTCAGGACACAGTCTTCAGTCTAGCAGTTTGTCTGCCTTCTATGTTACCTAATGTGTTGAAACTGGTTTGAAAATTGGCTCATGAGGAAGTATGTACATTTTCTAAATCCTCTACCATAATCAAAGTAAACATAATGCACTACAATAAAGAGCAAACTCGTTTAGTTTGTTACATGAAAACCTCTAGTTTATATAGAGAGACTATATGGCTTCGAGTCTCTTTTTAAATATAATTTCCACCTTCTCTCTTCAGCAATCAATACCCAAACAAAGGTGACAAATATTGTTGAGGGTTAAATGTAAAGCTCTCAAGAGGCTATGAAAAAATAAATCAAAATCTAAAGGTGGTATAAAAACTAAATGTGCATTGCTCACACAATTTTCAAAAAGAGGAAGAAAAGATAGACCAATGTAACCTGAGTAACGTTTGTTTGCTGCTCCAAAAATAAATCACAGCTCCATAAGCCTACGCTTGGAACTCATCTCACACACGAAAGTTTTAGACACTAAAAAAATTTCACAAAGGGCGTAACACAAATTTTCCTGGGTTTTATTTGGGTCTTTCTAGGTCTTCTAGATCTTTCAGACCTAAACAGACCAAAATAACTCCAAATAATGATAATAAAAACCATCAGAATTCAGCTATCCTTTCAGTACATATTTGAAACACTCAGTACTCATGCCATTCTATTCACATTAATTCTTCACACACATTATGCTTTTGTACCCTTGCCTCTGTAAAAAAACCCTTATACACTGAGAAAGGTATTTTCATGTATATAAAAACATTTGTGATCATCTGAATTATCATCATGACTAAAAGCTAAACTGAAGCCTAGTGAAGTGAGAATTACAACTGATTATACCAGATTTCAAAAAGACTTTAAAACTCAGATCTATTAGACTATATTTGTGATTAAAAAAATGTGCAAGTTTATTGTACAGTATGCAATTTCATTTAGCATAAAAGAACATTATCGAAATGTTGTTAGCTGAAATTAAGTATATTTATTTGCATATTGAGAGAGTTAGCTGGTGGTACGCATTCTGTATAATACAAAGCCAGCCTGTCCATACATTTTCATTATTGTCACACAGAATCACAGAATGTTAGGGATTGGAAAGGACCCTGAAAGATCATCTAGTCCAATCCCCCTGCCAGAGCAGGAACACCTAGATAAGGCTACACAGGAATGTGTCCAGGTGGGTTTTGAATGTCTCCAGAGAAGGAGACTCCACAACTTCCCTGGGCAGCCTGTTCCAGTGTTCCGTCACCCTCACCCTGAGGAAGTTTCTTCTCAAATTTAAGTGGAACTTCTTGTGTTCCAGCTTGA
>VWYH01008165.1:494662-518871 GCA_013399365.1 Pampusana beccarii | reverse complement strand
AGTTTAGCTGTGAGGATGCTGTGGGAGACTGTGCCAAATGCTTTACTGAAGTCAAGATAGACCACATCCACCGCTCTGCCATCATCTATCCACCTCGTTATGTCTTCATAAAAGGCTATGAGGTTGGTCAAGCACGACTTCCCCTTGGTGAAGCCATGTTGACTGCCCCCAATGACCCTCTTATCCTTGATATGCCTTGAGATGGCACCAAGGATAAGTCATTCCATCATGTCAAAAATAGTTTCAAGACCAATTTTACTCCAAGTTTCTCAGCGGTATTTGATGCTAAGCAGTTAGTTGCTATTGATCACTGGATCTAATCATGAGAGGAATCTTCAACCAAACCTAAAAAATACCTAGATCATGGTTTAACTGGTCTTAGTGAACGTATCATCACAGTCAGTATTATCAAATCACATTTAATAATTTATTTAATCAGTTATTGTATTTACTGTGATAAAAATTACAGTTTTGCAGAATGAGATTAAAAAAAAAATTGGAAGTTTCTCATTTAAGTTACAACATAGACTTCCAGAATAGGTGATCTTAAAGCTTTCAAGTTACACATATTAAAAAAGTTTGAGGATTAACTCTGTACCACAGCTAGAAAAGACGACACACTGTCAGTGTAGAACATTTTAAAAGTTAAAAAAAATCAGACAATATGTTGCTCAGAAAAAAAATGCTATTAAAAACACAGAGAGTGCAGAATTGAAGACTGCTTATCTGCAGTAGCAAAACTAATAATGTGTGCTTTAGACAATATTTCAAATACCAAAAAGCTGATGCTGTGAAAATATGGGAGGCTGGCTGGGAACAAAAGAAAAGCTCTAAATACTACAGCTTCTCCAATGGCTAAAAGTAACTGCATTGACGACAAATAGAATTCATCTCCAGAGCAGATCTTATTTGTATCAAACTTCAAGAAAACGTCAATTACCTAATCACCATGCATTTAATGTATTTAATATAAACTGAATAACGCCTTAATGTGAGTGAACTTTACAAAGGAAGTTCTGGATAGCAGTACACAATTTAAGACTAAGGTAAAATAATAACATACATCAAAGTCAAATAGAAAAATAAGTTATTCTTTAGTGATAAAACAGCAAAATCTCACGCATTTAAAACAACGTTGGGTTTGGTTTTGTTTTTTAACGTCAATAACAAATACGGCAGAAAACTACACGTATCAGTTGAAGGAATTACATTTTCTTGGAAGGATTTCATCCATGCATATTTTGTAAGACTACGAAGTTCTAACCATGTACTGGAAAAGGTAACTTAAAAATAGTATCAGTTCCACTCATGGACTTCGGATTAACTCAGCTATGTGTTAACTGAATTACGGTTTTTAATCTCAACATAAATTAATCAAGGCAGAAAAACTGGACACAATTTGGATTAAAAGCATCCAAGACCTTACAAGTGGACATTGAAAATGTAATGTCCCTCACAAGAGAAGAAACAGGAGATGGTTGGTTTGTGGCTATGAGCGTCTGAAGCTGAAAGTTTCAGACAGCTGGAATATAAAGGTATGGGGCTGAAGCAAGCTGCCAGGAATTAAGAAAGGATGTGACCTATAATGTATCAGATATTCAATGGCGTCTGTGGACATAAACATCTTTAACCTTGTGTCAGATGCTCCTTTTACACTGAGGTACAAGCTAAGGAATCTTGCATTTACTTTATAGCGTAAGTACATATAAGCTGTGATGACAGTGTAGACAATACACTATAAATTAACACATGTGACACATCCAACAGCCTAAGAACTTTACCAGTTGACAGAGAGTAATAGCCAAAAAAAACATAAGGAAATTATTGTGGATTACACTAGTATTTTGGTAATTAAAGCAAACTAGAGTTATAAATCAATTGATCAAAATAATGCCTATATTCCTCGACATTCTTTATTGTAATCTCACAAATGGCTTTGCATTGTTTTGTATAATGTAATTTGAGAAGTGATGAAGGAACAATCTTTGATAGGCTTTGTTATTAAATAGTATGTTTGTAGGCAAGGACAACATAGTAAGTCTTCACTGATACTTGTCAAAAGTAGTTAAAATTACCATAGCTTTCTTCAATCTTTTGTAATGGTATCAACAGAAGTTATAGCCAATTATAAAGTGTGCTGCTACCTATAATCAAATTTCAGATTTGAGCAGTCTAATCCTTGGCAATTAAATGCAAAGCAAAAAAAAAAAAAGTTCTTGCTCACCATAAAAGAACTTTTTAATAAGCTTAATTGGCACCATCATTTTTCCTCATAAGAACAGGACAATTTTTTTCAACATTACAAAAAGAACCAAATAAGATAGCATCTAATACAGTTTATTCATCTCTTGCCAAATGTTTCCAGAACAGAGGCTGAAAATATAATGATTTTGATTAATCTGATGTTTGTAAGTGATGAGCATTTACTGTTCTCATTGAAGCCACCGGAAGTTGCTAAAGCTGGGCGGCTTTGAACAGCAGGACAATTCCCATACACAGCCAAATTTGGTAAGTAACTCAGCTACCTACATCTGAAACCTTTGGTCTCTGGGAATCTACATATCTCTAGCAACGGCACAAAACTTAAACTCGTCTAAACTGATACCCACAATGAATAGACTCATTTTGTTTTTATGGAGTGCTGGGGGAGTACATGGTGCTAAGCAATAACAAAATGTTCCGGTCCCCTACTACGATTTCTACCCCGAAGAGCTGGAAGGGCACAAGCTGTAAAGCACAGAAAATGCAAAACACAACACAAAACACAGACAGAATGACAAGTGGTTGTTATTACTGAAATGCGTTACAAAATAAGTGGATTTGCAGGAGTTTTTTGAAGGAGGATAGTGAAGGATCTTTACGTACGTTAATTGGGAGGCTGTTCCATGTGTAGGAGGCAGCGTGGAAAAAGACACAAAGTTGGGAGTGAGCAAAAGAGACAAAAGGGGAATTAAGAGCGATGCTTGGGAAGTGCTGACAGTAAAGGAAATGAGGACCAAGGTTAAGCCAGAATCAAGAGTGCCTTGAACATGTGGCTAACTCTGTGCAAGGGAGGAAAAAGAATTCCTGGCAAAGGCTTAAGAAGCAAGGAAACATGGGCAATTATACAGCAAAGGAGAAATGATTTGTGTAGCATGTCCCATAGAAAAAAAAAAACATGAGAGTTAGGAAGTGGGAGGCCAGTTCACATCAAATAACTAGGGCAACAAACATTTCAGTCTCAAATAACAGAAAAGAATTAACCTCGCTGAGATTATTACCAATACCCAGCCAGATGTGAGGAATGCTAAGAACATTAGACTGCAGTGATTCTTTATCTAAAACTGCTGGATCGTGTGAAAAATCACCACAGTGTAAAAAACACATATCCAAAATAAATTCAAATTGAAACAGTTAGAAAAAAAAGGTGTTTTAAACATGGCATTCAATGTAGCAGTGGAATGTGTTTGCTGTGGTTGTTCTAGAAAATTACTAAACTCAGTTGATGCACATGTAAATTCTGTCCATACAGGGGTCTGTTGCATTCCCCTTCATCATCACTGCCACTAGCTGTGAGAAATACACAAACTCTCACTGTCCACTGAACTCTGATGAATAAAACTTAAAACACAAAGCTGCTACCTCATGAGAGAAATCAAATATTTTTAAAACATATAAAGGGGAATGAAATATCATTACTTTACTTATTCCGAGCCAGACGCATCTTTTTGCATGGTTTAAGTTTACTTTCCTTACACATTACAATTTTTTGTCATTTATAAGTACATATTCATTAGCTCTTGAGAGTGAAGTACAAAAAGTATTGAGTAATTTGTCACCAACATTAGTAATAGCAATTTCTATATTACTGAATCTTTAAAAAGTAATATTGGAATTAGTAATATCACTTTCTCTCCTTGCCCAGCATTTTCAAAAGAATTATAAATACATTGATCACTCTTAGTAAGTGTCTGGTATCTTTTGAATTTAAACACAAATGCAGGTCCAAGCAACTCACATCTTATCAATAGGTGTAGAGCTTTAATACTTGTAACTGAGTTCAACTCATTATGTCATTGATGTCCACCTCTACAACAGATTAAATCAAATCATATATTTTGCTGGAAACTTAAAATAGACATCTAAGTGTCTACTTCTCTTCCATGTAGTGACAGTCCATCACTAAGCCCTATTAGCACTGCTTACTTTTTTTCTTTTCTTTCCACTCATACTGTCACAAATTCACTGTTCAGAATTAGATTGACTGAATGTTGGTCACTTCCACTATATCTTAGAGAGAGCACTCAGTAAAGCAGTCTCTCTCCTTTTTTCTTTTTGTATTTCTGCGTGTGTGTAAAACTGCAGGAAAAATAAAATATTAAATACATTTCCAAACTCTATTCCAGAAGGCCTCAATTTAGGAATTCTTTTCCTATAAGCTTTAACTGGAGTTAAGGAAATTCCTTTAGTTTCAAAATGAAATCTGACTTCAAAAAACTCTACATAGCTTTCTGCAGGTTTTAAAGTGTACAAAGAACAGGATGTCAGTCAGAGCCTTAACTACAGCGCAAGAAATTTATGCATCTCTGCACTTGCTATATGAAGGTACACCACACACACTTCAGGTTCAACAAGCTCCTATCACACTACCTCAAACACTAAGGAAAATCTGTACTTACCCACAAATCATGTTCAGCGTAATCAAACAGCAGCCAAACCTTTCTGTCACTGTGAGAAAGGAAAACCTTCTGCAACGCAATCACGTTAGGGTGCTTCAACTCTCGTAAAAGCTGCAGAGAAACAGAGACGGTCTTGTTACTTCTGTGCTTAAGGAAAGCAAACACAACAACAAAAAAACCAAAATGGGTCTTAGCACAAATAGCAAACAAGTAATCCTAAAAAAGACCCTAGAAGAAAAGATGCCACTGGTTCAGCACACTATCTTCAAAATGTCAAAAATCAGGATACACACAGCCCCTGTGGCACGGGTTGCCGTTCCGCAAGCGCAGCAGAGCATCACCAGCTGCCTCTGGCTGTCCCACACTCAGCACCCAGCTGCCCATCCTACCTATCGATCCCACACACCCTCAGCTTCTCCCCTGAAGGATGTTATTCCACACAAACTAACTGTTTTCTCTTATCAAAACGTGAACATTGGGATTTAAAGATGCTGGAATGAAGCTCATGCAGCTGGCCCAGTTCTTTGTGTGGACACCACAGTTCTTCATCTCCACATAATTATTGTATTACCAATAATCTTCTTCTGCAGTGGATCCCTGCCTCACTTTCCTGGAAGTCCATGGGGTTGTTCTTCCCAGAGCATAAGGATGTCTTTCAAATAAAAGTTTACCAAAACCCTTTTTGTAATGGTTGTTTCAACTACTATCCCATAATCCAGAAATAAACCCAAGCTTATTTACTGCTTGCCAGAAAGAAAACTAGGTCTCGTGACTGATTAGACAGCACATTAAAGCAGGCAATGCTGCTGAAGTCTCCCTTCTGCCACATAAAATCAGTCTTCAGGAGGAGCTGGGAAGCAGTACACCCAGAAATATCATTTCCATAGATTCACTGGTTTGGGGGTTTTTTTCCTCTCCATACTGCAGCCACAGGAATGATGGACCACTTCTGTTCTATCTGAAAATTGCCTGCATCTGCAGCACTAGTATACAAATTGCCAAGCATCAATTTCTGCGGCAAAACAGTAAATGAAGTCAGCTCCAAGACACATTGAGAGAAATGAATCTTCCCTTTTTTCACCTTACAGAAGAGGACTTGAGATGTTTATTTTAAGGGATGGGGGGGAAAGGAAAAGGAATGTTATGTTATGTTATTCTTTTACTATACAGATCTGTCAAGACAAGAAATCTTCTACAAAATATTACAACTGCTTAAATCTATTTCAGTTTGCCAGCAAATGAAATAATTCAAATGTTTTTTTCTAGCATGCAGGAAATGTTTTCTTTTTGTTTCTTCCTCTCCCTAACACCAAGCATTTCTAGCTCTAAAAGAAAGACATTCCTCCCTAACGAACTGATCAGTAGTCATGCTCGGGTATCACCTACAAGATACAGCAAAAATCTTTTTGTCACTTAACAAATAGTAACAACGTGCAGAATTATAAACTAACAAAACCCTAGAGATGAAAATCATCTCTCTTTGACATGCATCAAGAGATGTTGCTATATACCTTGTCTTTACTAACAGTACAAGCTATTTTCCAATAGAGATTTGATGTGATGCCTCTGCTGCTTCTTTTAATAAAAAGCTCTTTTAATTTTAGAATAATTTTTAAACCAGTGACAGAAAAAAAAACATTATAGTAGGCACTTTTAAAAAATTGCTATTAGATTTTTCTTAAGGATACCGTTGACAGAAATAGTAATATAAAATAATTCCAAATTTAAAAAAAAAGAAAGAAAAAAGGCATTATCTCAAAATAAGCAAAATTTTGCAGTAAGAAACAGTCAAATAGGATATAGTTCCATATCAAATGCTAGCATATAATAAACAAGTTAACAGAAAAAAAATCTGTAGAGCATAAGAATAGAAAGAAAGCCTAAAGTGTTGTGCATTAACAGAAAGGTGCTATATGAAAATTAAGACAGGAATGTGTCTATTCTGCAGCTCCCAAACACCACTGCCCATGCCCATCCACACTGAGAAACCATCCTTAGCAGTGGTGGCCATCAATCAGAACAGCCTGATCAATAAATGAAACCCAAAACCTCTCCTCTTCACACAAGTCATGAAAAAGGATACTTTCAGATTAAGGAAAGTGGTAAATTCCTTATCCAAAACAACAACATACACTCATTTACAGTAGGTTATTTCTAATGCATTATTCTCCTCTTTTCAGCCAACTTAGATGACACAAGCAGCATTCTTACCCCAAACCCAGCATTTTTGACGTGATGAAAACTGTTATTGCTATAACCTTAAACACTGCTTTTTGTAAAAAACATGAGAACACAAGGAAGAAAACATCATGTTAGTTTTATACTACACATGTGGAGTTTCTAACAATTTCTGTATCTGACCCAAAGCTGGGGAACGCAGCAGCCTCAGGCCAACAAACAGCCTCTGCAATGGTGTTCTGACACCGCATTCTGCAGCTACTTGCTGGCTTGTTATGGTTGCAGCCAAAGCTGGCCAGAGCTCCCGCCAAACTCACTGTGTCTCTTTATGCAGGTCACAGACAGGCTCTCTATCCGACTTCTTCTCAAGCTTTTTCTGCTCGGTAAACCTCGCAGTTTTTCCAAACCATATTGTAAATGAACATGTTAAAAGCAATGAGGTTATTTTTAAAACTGCAATCTAAAAGATGCCATGATGTTCCCAATACCTTTATCACAGGGGCTACGGCAGCCTTATAAATAATGTTTGTCAGGTTTTTTTTTCAAGAGGAGCAGTTACAAAGCAAAACATTTCAGAGACGTGAATGCTTACCAAAACACATCTCATAGTTGTATTTAAGAGGATATTCCCAGTTTATACAGAACATTTAAGGACTTGATTCCCTGACTGAAACTCATTCTGTAGTTGTATTAGACACAGACCAATATCAAAAACTAGACTGAAAATTTGTTAAATTATCTTGTTCCACCTAACCGTGTAACAGAAAATACCAATAAGTTATTATTAAGAATATTTAAATAAGCTTTTGTGTTATCTATTCTGTGCTCCAATAGATGAACAAATTTGTTAATTAAGGAGGAAGATGACTCAATTTTTGTGTTATTCTCATTTGTTATCTTAACTGAACGCTTTGCAATTACCATGGACAGTCATTTTGGAAGTGCTTTTGTAGTTTTAGCAAATAATGGACCTTTCTACCTTCTTCTTTTACTGAGCCACAACCTTAATATAACAGAAGCCGTAAGAAATTTCACACACAACAGAAAGCTCCAGGTGTAAAGCAGTGGCACGCATCCGAACCAGAAGGGCTCTAAAGGCTCTGTTACATTCCGGCCGCCCAGACTCCCGGTGCCCCCCCAGGAGCCGGACCCAAGGCGGGAATTTTGTCAACATTTAATTTCTACACCACCTAATTGTATTGTCACTAATTTTTGTCTAAATAGCTTCAAAATTATGTACTATTTTAAAGGATGCGAGATAGCACCTGGTTCTTCAGCTAACTCTCATCCTGAAAACAAAGACCTAACTCATCTCATGTTATATTTGCCACTTTTGCTTTTCTACCGGCTTCTGCTATGAAGGGCTGGGGGTTCCTATTTCCTTTGTGCAGGCTGAGAACAAACTTGACTTCAAACTCTTTGAATAAGGAAGCAGAAGAACTAATTTTTAAATATATTGTCCAAATAGGAGATACAGTGCAGAAGGGGAAAAAAAAAATAAGCGTTGTAGGGTATTTAGGTAAGATTTTAGCTTAGTCTACCGGCTCACCTTCCTGATTTGCCCTCCCTGCTACTCCCTTTATTAGCTATTACATGCCACACATATCTAATAGTTAATTCATGCACCTTTTTCTGAAATGGTTTTATGTCCATTCATCACCATAACCACATTTACAAATGTGCACTTTAGCCATACCTAGAATATCAAGGACAACCTCAGAGAAATGGTAAATGATTATCTACAGCTTTTCTGCCCCACAGATTGCCATATAAACTTTAAACATACAAAATGAATAAATGAAACATAACACCAATAGTATCCTTCTTAGGTCTTGTGCAGAAGTAAATCAGTTTGAAGACCTGGTTAGTTCAAGTCTGAAGTTAGAAAGAAGAAACGAATATACTATCATAGTAACTGAAAGATTGCGGTGTACCTGATAACATTTTATTACAAGATAACAACCTGAACATAAAAAGGATCTGCAACTGCTAGTATTTATTACTAAGTGAACACAGCATCATATTTTAATAGTACTTCAGCTTACTGTTCCTCTAAAATTTGAGTTACATCATACCCAACTTGCAGTAAAATGCTATTATAATAAAAACCTGTCCTCAGGTGAGTTACAGTACATTTCTCTCTTGGTAACAGCATATAAAGTAGCTTTGGTAGAAAGCCATTGAGAAGGACATCATTCTGGATTGTCAGCATCTGTGCAACTTAGCCATTGTACAGGACAGTCATTCTTGTAAACATATTACTTTTTGTAATTATTCTTCTGGTCAAGAGAATTGTACAAGCATCTTTGCTTGTTAGAGCTCTTGGTTGATGCCACAGTCTCAGATTTTAAAATGCTGCATTTGGATAGCCCAGACAGCATGAAACAGCTTGTAGGATCCCAGACAGCTACACAGTAGATGCAGAATTGCTAGGAATTTCTTCTGGTGTCTGACAAGTAAGTTAGCTCACAAGGGACAGTGAGCATTTCCCTCACAAGTGAATGTCTTTCATAGCAGGGCAGGGCTGCGGGTTGAGGAAAAAGTTAAGTTGGCAACAGAATTGCTATAGAGCTTGAAGCGTTGGAAATCCGAAGTGTCAACAGTCAAGCTGAGTTAAACTTTGCATGGAAAGTCAAAATAAACAGAGGAGATTGTCTAGCCAGACAAGGAGCACAAGAGTGCACAAGCAGAAGAATAAGAAAGTAAAAGCAGGATATTGTGTTGCTTAAAGACAAAAATAAAGATCTAAAATATTTTACCTTTGGTTTTAATGACAGCTACAACACTGATCATGGAAAGAATGAACACACATACTCAAAATGCCTCACATTTAAAAAAGTGAAAACGAGCACAAATCAGATACAAGCAGAACTCAGAGGCAACATCATATGATAAGCAAATACAGCACATACATTTATAAAGGGGACAGTGAAAGGAGACAAGGCATCTGCAGACCTGTTAATCCAAACCATGCAAAAAAAATGCGTTTTGAAACAATGACTATCAAGAAAAAGGTGTTAAAAACAAACTACTCAGATTTTCTTCTCTGATAACTTATTTGAACACAGATCTTCCGCCTGTGTAAAAAAAAATTTCAGCTTTTTAAGAGCGTTAAGTACTTTGTCAGGTGGGAAAGATGACAACTGGAAGAAGTTTGAGGTGAGCAAGAAACTACCTAAAAAAGCAATTGCTGACAGAAAACATTAAAATGTAAAGTAGTTCAATATATTAACTATTTGCAGAGTTACCAAAGAATAGGTATTGTGTCTATTAATACAACCAATCTTAGCACCAAAATTGTGAATATGAATGAAATTATGTGACTAAATAAAGGTGGCATTCCCAAAGAAGAAAAGGAGTGTGATACTACATCATCTTTTACTATACTTTATGACTGAGTAAACAAAGAGTAACAGAAATGGGATGATATTAACAGCACAAAATCTGAATTCACGGGAGCAAATCTGATACTGGATATACTGGTTGAAGTACTTACAGGTGAGAAAGGAACATATTGGTATAAATACATAGAAGACTTCTGTGATATATTGTTAAAATATTACATACAGTTTTCTTTACGTATGCTCAAACAGCTCCCCCTCCGCACACACACAAGGATGAACTCACCCTGAAAGCAGCAAAGGGTGATTAAAGGAGCAAACAATCTATCCCTCAACAGGGAAGAAAAGGCTTGCTCAATTACTGTAACTAATCAGATATTGAAAGGAAATTAGATTGATATCCACTAAAATACAAAGGCCTGAGGACCAAAGATGAAAGACATAATCACGCGAAATGGCAATCATGGTTAAGAACAAACAGATACAACTGATAAATTTACCCTGCAAGACGGCATCTCGTGAACAGAAAGGTTCAGGAAGAGGTTGAACGGCTATTCCACATAGAAATGTCCACATTCCACATAGAAATGTGGATCAGAAGAAGTCCTATGAATGACCAAAGTACAAGCTCATAAAAGCAATTGTATGGAACGGAATTTTAAAGCTGCATCTTGTGTGATTAATATATTCAAAGCCTGTTAGGTCACTGAAGTTTTAAATAGAAGCTGAGGTTTCCAAAAGAACCTATAGATCATAATTTTACTCCATCAGCAGCTCTTTAAAAATTCCAACTTATTTAGATGTTATTAATCAAGACTAGACTCTCTCCTCCATGTTATTAATATTATCCTTTCTACATAGGTACTCTCATGCCTATTATCACACTGAGCTCATGCTGGAGCTTTTCCCTCAGGGAGGGATATTAAAAAAAAAAAAAAAGAAAAAAGAAAAATGTAAACCCAGGTATCTATTAATTTTATTAGACTTGTAAGAACAATCCTTGGCTAACTGTGCTACAGGTCTCAAATTTATCAGGAAGAAGAAAGGGGAACTGAAACAGCACATCACATTAAAAAACTGCTCAAAATTCAGCTTTGTTTAGTGATCCAATTGATCCTCAAGTCTGGGATTTTCCAATTTGGATTGCCTCTTCTAGTTGGAGAAATTCTACTCACAGAGTTACTGCATAAGTAAAAAAAAACCAAAACAAACCAACCTAGTAATAGCTTCAGACTGAGCAGGTATAGGGCATCTGTTTATCAGTCCTTCCAGGTGTCTGTGGCCAAGGTCTCAAAAAGATGTGGGCAACATAAAAATGGACCTGGATACATATACACACACACACACACACACACACACACACACAAAAAAGAAACTGCCCAAAGAACCTAAGAAGAAGGGTAAAAGTTTAAATGGCAGCTTAAGCTCTGCTTCATAGAGGACATACACTTTGTGTACCGGGCTGCTCAAGCCCTGGCCATGGACAGCCCTTGGCATGCAAAACCAAGCGGGGAAGCAGACTGAAAAGCCAAAAATTAACAACTGCTGGTCTTATATGAACTGCTAGGGGTGCTGCCTCAGTTCACAAGGCACACTCCAAATTAAAATGAACAAGCTAAAATATTTTAAAGCATGAGTCCAAGCAGACTCTCGTCTTTCCTCTAGTTCTCCTCTACAAGCACCCAATTTTCATCAGTTTTATCCCAAGCAGTCCTTCATAATGGAACATCCCTCCAAGTCTGCTCTACACGTCCTTCAGCACTTTCATTTCTTCACCCTTTCACCCCTCTAAAACACAGACCTGAAAAAATGTGAGGGCTCCAAACTCCCACAAGAGAAAGATAAAGTATGTTTTAAAAAAAGAAGTAAGTAAAAAGACGCTGAGCAGAATCTAGCCGGTAAATCACCAAATGTCAGGGCAGGAAGAGGACAAAACCCTGCCACACCCTCCTCCTATGACAAGAATTAAGGAAGTATTTATTCTGTAAATATTTTCATTTTAGGAGCTGAAAATGGCCTGGCATTGCTAAATAACTTTATTATTCTGAAACAAAAGCTTGGCAAAAGACTTTTTATAAGTACTACATTTTAACTAAAATAAAGCAATAGAAACTAGGGTAACTACATTTTTAATTCTTGACATTCCCAGCAAAAGAAAATTAAGTAACTTTAGCATTTTTCTTGAAGACCATAGGCAGAAATACAAGTATAATGATTCTTTACATCTCTTAGTTACCAACATGGTACTACTATGACGTAGACTTTTAAAGAAAGTAAAATTACTTCCAAAGCAATAAAACTGTTAATTTTTAATACAACTATATAAGGAAATGCCACCATTACAATCATACAATATCAAATTAGCTCCAGTGCATATATTTAATATGCCATTTATTTCCATATCTTTTCTATCAAATACACCTGAATTATTATACAATTTAATTTCTGCATCTTTGAAAAGGAAACTTTGTTTCCTTTAGAATGATCAAATTCTATGTTCTCTCTTCTGTTAAAGGCAGCCCTGTAGTAAAATTTGGTCAGTCTGACAGATTTAACAATAACTATCTTCCTGCCAATTGAGAGGTATAGAGAAGCTTAAGCTTTGTCTCTCTCAGAGAGTTCTCTCTTTATTTGGCCAACAACAAAAAATATTCATCCCCCCAGATAATACCAACAACGAAATTGAAAATATCTATAGAAAGTAAGTAGCCTGCTGAAAAGCCATACGGAATGTTGTAGTTTCTGAAGATTTTAAGATACTCTGAGTTTGCTTTTTGGTTGACTAGAAAATAAATTTCTTCTGTTACTGAGAAGATATTTCCCACCAAACTCTTAAACCTAAAGCTATATTAGAAGAGTCTTTACGATGGGGCAGGAGAAGCAACACACCACTTTACTAATATATCTTTAAAATTCAGAAGTAGTTTCACACAGATTCACAAACCTACACGTTCAGCCTGGGTTTTTAAACTGCAACTGGTTTTCCCTGGCAGTGCTTATTCTAACATTTCGGCACTTTTCTGATTTCCTGGCAACCAGTTACCACCTTGCTCTTGCACTGTATCTCACAGAGAATAAACAGTGGTTTTCCAAAAATAAACAGTGTTCTTTCCAAAAAACAGAGGTTTTCCAAAACTCTTGTACAAGGGCAAATAAGACTAAACACCAAATCCGATCAGTTGTCCATTTTTCAGAGGTTTTCCTCTCGAAAGACTTCAGAAAGATAAATGTTATATAAACCAAAGTAAGAAGGATTGTGTTTTAGCAAAAGAATGGCTCAAAAGTATGTTTTTCCAACCTCAACGTAATTAATTACGGCACCATAGTAATGGATCTCTTGGGAGGTAATAATTTTCTAACCTATGCAAAGGACTGGGCAGTGATTGCAATGCTATCCTGAAAAGAATTCCCATAGCAAATATTTTTACAACCTATTTTTCCCTTTAGTCCTAAAGTTTACTTATTATCTCCTCTACCTAACTGCCTTTTTGATTAATGGTTTTGTTATTAAATCCAGTTTTCATTTTTGTGATACTCCTCCAGTTTTCCACAGTTTATACATTACAAGCTACACAACACAAATTATAATACAAGTTATTTAACAATTATCATGAAAATAAAATCTAGATCTTGAAAAAACTTCCGTCTAACAATTTCTTGTGTGTAAGTAGTGATAATGACCAGACTCACAACTTGGCAAATACGTCTGTCAGATTCAGAGAAAAGCACAACTCCGCCTCTGCTTTTGATCCTCAAGTTAGCTATCACATGGTATGTAAAATGCCCTTGTTTTGCTTCTATATAGACCCAGAGCACATCAAGCATGACAATGCTGAGCTGCTCAACACCCCTCTTGAGCCTATACCCAAGATACAGAATCTATGCCAAAACCACACGTAAAATTCAATCCGTGAGGGGTTCTCTCATATGACACGTAACAGATTTGGCTCTGTAGGAGCTGGCTGGGAAGCTGCCGGCACGTCCTCTTGATCTGACAGCTCAATAACCAAAGCAGTCCCACCAAGTGGCAAATCTGGCTTCAGTCTTCCTCTCTGATGCTCTGACCTGACGAATGGAAGAGGCACAGTGCCTGAAAGGGCACGGCTCAAGCACATGAGACTTCGTGACAATATTCCAGGTAAACAGAGGTGACTCCCTGCAGCTTGAAGGAAGGTATCCCAGCCCTAGAAAGAGCCAAAAAATGTTGCCTACATCATGGAACTCACCCTGTTTCCCCAAAAACTAGACAGGGTCTTATATTAGTTTTTGCTCCAAAAGATGCGTTACGGCTTATTTTCAGGGGATGTCTTCTTTTTCCATGAACAACAATCTACATTTATTCCTGAACAAAAAAAAAAAATCAACATTTATTCAAATATGGTCATGACATCACATTCTGGATCATCATCATTAACTCTCCAAACCCTGAATTCCATTGTGAATTTCTTGGTTTGGGTCTCGTGGGGTCTTTTGAGTGCGATTCTTTTGGGGGTGTCTGCTTTTCTTGGTGAAGGGTCTATCTTTCCTGCTGCATTCTACTGCCAATTAATTTTACTTTTTTACATGTTTAGCTGTCTGGACACTATTTACATTGACTTTTTTAATGAACTGTAACTAGGGCTTATTTTTGGAGTACGGATTATATTTCAAGCATCCTCAAAAATCCTGAAAAATCATGCTAGGGCTTATTTTTGGGGTAGGTCTTGTTTTCGGAGAAAAAGGGAAAAACCTACACAGCTCCTCAAGTATACATGCTGAATGTTACAAATCCAGCTCCAGAATTTAACTCTGCCCCCGCTTTGGAAAGGACTTGGTGTATTACTCAAGGTCAAAGAGTATGCTGCTGCCAAATACTGTCACATCCAAGACCTCAGCTTGCATACAATTATTTCTCAGATACAAAAATACACAGGAATACACATCAAGTGTTATAATCAGGCAGCACTCTAACAATGATTTAGAAAGTCCAACAGCATCTTAAAAAGGCACCCATCTCTCTCCTGTGATTCAAAACTGTTTGAAAAAAATCTGTGATGGCTTAACTTTGCGTCTACTGGTTTTGTGATAGATCAGGTATCAGCTCTCCTGCAGTCAGCATAAAGACAATGCTCTAAGAAACTGAAAAGAAATTAAATCAAGTGCCTATGCCCCAATCTGGATCAAACACTGACGGATGATTCACCAACACAACAGCAACTTCCAGTCAGGATACAATTCTGTTAGGTCTTGTTGCCATGATGCTTCATCACAGAAACAGATTTTTCAGGAAGGAATAATTTCATTTTGTACATTACACTAAGTTTTCAGTGGCAGTACTACATGGCATAAACTGTGTGTATTTTCATATTCTAGGATTAAAAGAAAAAATTACCTTCTTACAGTCAAAAAGTGAGAAACAGAAAAAAAGAAAACCTAAAGATTATTCTTCATATGTACTCATTCTCCTTACTCCAGACTGGGAGACAGGAGTTTAGATACATAATTTATAGTTCAAGTCTTCTTTAAATGGAAAATTAAATCAAATCAGAGGTATGAATTCAAAACATACTAAGCACATTAAACCTCTGTTCCTTATGGGAATCAAGCTAAAGATGCCTTAGTTCTGAATGACGGCATCCATTAAAGTTTGATGTACTTCAACTGATCTGCTTTAATGTCTTACCTCTAGTTAAACAAGCTAATAGACAAGCCTACAGTTGCAAGTATAAATTGAGTCTAAAACTATGCTCCAAGTGAGAACGTGCCTGCAGACCGGAGGAGAAAACTGAGTATTTTGGGGTTCTCAACTTCCTTTCATTAACTTGGGTCTGTTTAAAATAGCAAAAGCTTTGCACATAGTTTTACAATCAGGTTTCTTGTACTCTGTTTCAGGACAAGATTAATTTAAGAATATTACTCTTCCAGAGCTTGTACACAAGAATTATAGTGGCAATTAGTCTGTTGACATTTACAACAAATTCAGCATTTCACTCTGGAAGCACAAGGCTAGATCATTCTTAGTGTTTCTTAACACAATTATCCGTTAAATTTGTTCTGCTTTTGCTCATAGGTTTTCACTTTTTACCCAAATTTTCTGCAATCCTTTTAGCCACACTTGAGACAAACCTAACGTGCGAAGCAAGCTAAAACAAGATGTGCATTGGCGGTCTCCCAAGTCGTTAAACGCCTACTACAAAACTCATACTCTCAGGATCAGACTTCAACTGGATAAAGAAAAGTCAGTTTGTAATCTAAAGCCTGCTATTTCCTCATTCTTCAATTAAATATGAAAAATTCTTCAATGAGCCAATGACTGCAGCAAACCAGCAAACCCCAATAAGGACTGATACAGTTCAGAAAGGCTCAAAAGGTGGATTAATCTAATTCACAAAATTTGGTGAGCAAAGAGATGCAAATATAAACAAGGTACAGTAAATATGCACTTATGACAACCTGTAAGGACCCAGAACAACATGAGTTTTGTAAGGGAGATTTTGAAACAACAGTAGGTAATAAAATGAAGAAACCAGTAACTAGTAGAAACTAGTAACTGGTTAATGTTTACCATCACGAGAGGTTAGGTATGTGGCATTCTGTATTTAATCTTCCACTGTATATAATCTTTCTCTAAAGTAATTTTTACTGCAAGCAATGGGGTGCTCAACTGACTTCTTGTCCATAGGCAGCAAAAGCCATGTGGCCCTGAAAACAGCATACTACGAACACTCATGTTAGACTTTCTTCCTGAGAACTGAGTGCAGATACTGTCCCACGTATTACGCAGAAAAGAATAACTGGAATTCACTCTCAAGATCTACAACAGAACTCTTCCAGACCTGGAATATCTCATTAAGCACGCAATTAGCGGTAGCAAATAACATTTTCGTAATCCTAACCAAAATGACAGAGTTCATTTATGTGCATCTTCCTTCTAGAATAACAACTTCAGACTGCCTGGAGAAAAAGAAATACATCTTTCAGAAGTTGGGAAAATTTCTTACACTGATACGCCATTCACCCACTGCTAAGATCCCCCAAGACTACAGCAAGCCTCCTGCAGGTTTGCAGCTCCTAACTTTGCCAAACTAATTGTCTGGGCTGTGATTTTCCAGTTTGGGCACCAATGAACATCTGACTGTTCACATGAACCATCTACCCATTTACAAGAACACCACTGATGACAAAACATGTAATACATGTATGTTCCTACTCAAAGAAGTAAGAACTGTGGTATTCGATTCAGACTCAAGAATTATTTTAAGTCTGCTTACTACCCTGCCCCTGATATAGCTGAGGCAAACACCAAGGAAAACAAACAAGCACACACTAAAACAAACACACACCACATACAGCAGCACACAGACAGCACAAGCCCTTCATGGCATGCACAGTTAGCTTCCAGCAAGCCACCAGATCAGGGACTTGAGAACCAGTTTAAATCAAGGCCCTTCACCAGTTTTGTACATTTGCTCAATCAGCCCCCAACCACATTCCTCCTCCCCAACTTAGACTCTATCAGAGGAGGGGCTGTGTTTCCAAATTAAGTTGTTCTGGGGAGAGACTGACTATATTCCTTCAGTCGTGCAAGTTCTTGTGTTCCAATAAACACTGAAGAGCAATTCCCTAATTAACTTTTCCATACAAGTCTGTGATTTCAGACCCCCCACGTCTTGCTTCAGCTTCTCCCCTTCCAGCCCACAGACTCCCAGTCTATTTTGTCTCTCTTAGTACAGAAGTGGTTTTGCATCATCTATTTTCTTGAATCCCCTTAACTTTTTCTAGTGCTACTGTATCCTTTCTGTGGTGGAAAGGGATCAAGATGGCACACAGACATTCAATATCTGAACGCACCAGGGATTTATGAGGCTGACAAAGCCTGGTTGGCTCTCAGGTCTTAGCTCCAGTAATTCAGTTTAAAGTCATTCTAGTGACTTGGAATTTCCCTTTTTGACTGCTCCTGAACTTGGAGATGTTTCCAGAAAAATAGTGATGAAGATTCAAAGATTCTCTCCCTCCCCTCAACCTGCACCACAGTAACAATCATTCAAGAAGCCACTGCTGCCTGTAAATAGCTAAGGTTGTTTCTCGCCCATTTCCACTACATTAAAATTCAATGCTGATAGACACAAACATGATTTTATCACACGTGTTATTCAGTATTATGAGATATTTTGCACTTCTCCGTAGGTTAGCAAAGAAACAAAACCGGGCTATGCAATTTTGTATCATCAAACTGTCATCTGATGCTTCACTTTCCCTCAGGGGAAAAAAGTGTTATTTGCGTGTATTTGGCGTATACTCTGTAAAAAATGGACTAATAAGACCTTTAGAGCTGTTAAACGACGCATGTTGGAGATAGCTCTGGCACTAAACAAAGTAGAAAGTTTCCCCTATTTTTCTCCTGCTTAATTCAGAGAGAGCTGACTCCTTCTGGGGCAAGGGACGTGAAACTCACTCCAGAAAGGGGAGAAGTAGGAAGACAGTGAAGGAAGAGTCAGTCAGGACTGTAAAGTCCACCACTAAGTGTCCCATCCTCACGTCTTTTAAATACCTCCAGGGCAGCCTGTTCCAATGCCTGACAACCCTTCCCAAGAAGAAGTTTTTCCTAATATCCAATCTGAACCTTCCCTGGAGCAACTTGAGGCCATTTCCTTTCATCCATGGGTGAAAGAAAGAAGAAATTACAATAGTAAGTGAGTGGGGAGGAATGTGACTTGTTGGAGAAACAGAAGGGAAGGGGAAAACAAGCAGGGGGTACTAGCAAACCTGAAGAGGAAAAAAAAAAACTGCATTGGTGAGGCAAGGAGTGGGAAATGGGGCAAAGAGTATGAAAAGGAATGAACCGGGTAGGAAAAACAATACTGAGGCAAGAAGACCAGAGGAAAGGAAAGCAAAGGGCAAATACAGAAAATATCAAGGAGTGACAGGCACACACAAGAGTGTCCAACACAGCAAACACCCCTCCTAACCTTAGCACAAAGTCCAGGGCCCCACAAACCCCCTGGCAAATGTGCCCTCCTCCTTTCTTCTTTTAAGCATTATTTCCCATGAAAGTGAGGTTTCTTAACATGGCAAGCTGATGCCTGTGTTTCGAGCACAAGGTCGGAAATAAAAAGAGAAAATGAGGCATAAGAGAATGGAGGTATTGCGGTGAAATGAAGGGGCATAAGGAAGAAGCTTCTATTTCCAGGACAGAAAATTGAAAAATGTACAGTACCTGTCAAATTCTTTTTTCCTTTCAGCATGACCTTCAGGAATAAAGTCAGACAGATTTGTATGAAAAGGGAATACTGAAAAAGATGAGGCCTCAAAGAGCATGTCAAAGGTGGTGAAAAGAACCTAGGACTGATGATATGTGATACAATTAAACTGTAAAAACAGAGAAAACGCTCATGAAAGCAGGTGAAAAATCCACAGAAGCTGATTGTTGGATTTTATTAAAAGCACTCTAGAGGACAAAAGAGGCAGCAAAAGTAGTAAATATTGCTGCTGACAGATCCTATGATAGAACAGGGAAACACAAGGAGAATCAAAAAGTATATCAGCAGAAGAAAAGCAAGGAGGAACAAGAGGATATAAGAAGTCATGAATACTTAAACACCAGATATCATAAGGAAGTGTAAGCAGCAGAATACGAAGCGTACTGTACAAAGAAGGAAGTATACCACAAAGGTTAGAATACGAATTAGAGACAACAAAATTGAAAAGGACAATAAAAGAGCAGCTCTGCTAGTGAATGCAAACATTTAAGTAGTATTGCCCCTGACTGAAGAGGCAAACACAAGCTAATAGATCCAGCTAAGCAACCAGATGCATCATCTGCATTAAATTACAAAGCATGAATGCAGAAGAGTTCGCAGAAAGAGAGCCAGGAGCTGGAGTCAGAGGAAGGATGACAAGCAAAAGATTAGAAGTTAGATGCAAGTAGCCTGGTAACGAGGATTAAAAAACCCCACAAATAATACTTTTTTCCTACTCAGACCACAAATGTTTTACAATGGTTACTGAAATAACTGAATGTAATAAGACATTTTGTCCCAATCAACATGTCACTACTATACAATAGGACAACTCGGCCAAATAATCTAAGAAGTGTAACACGCACTTTGTTTCCACTCATGATGACATTTTCCACAGTTAGATAAAAATCAAGACAGCACACCCTTTATTGGAGCTGTTAAAAAGAGAGTAGGTCAAGGATTCTTCCTTTATCCTATTATTGCAAAGACAGAAAACATGTTTTTGCAATGCCCTGCCTAAAAAACATAGAGTAGACCTTTTATATTTGGCAAGAAGCATGGAAACGTTCAGGCAAGGGGCCAGATGTTTTGTTAAAATGCGTAACGGTATGGCTTAGCTTTGCTGAGGACCCACAAACAGTGCCCCGAGAATCTTGTCCCAATGTCCTCTCTTCTTACTTAATACCCAGAACCAGATTCCATTAAAGGTATAAAAATGTATTTACATACCTCCCCTCCAATCTCTTATAAAAGACAAGAGCCTATCCTATGCTGTAAAGGCTACAATAACCTCCCAAGAAGACAATCCTATATACGTAAGCAATTAAATAGTTTAATTCATACACCAAGTTACTTTAGCACAACCTTTCATAAAAGCAAGGCGTGCTGCTGCTGAGTGCTGCAGTGAGAGAGCTTGGGCACTGCTTGTTCCACACTGTACCCTTCAGCTCTCCTCTCTTTCTTGCCACTGTCACCACCTACTTAAACCACCACGCACATGCTATGACCCCAATTAAGCCGCACAAAGGGGGGGTTTCATATATATACACGTCTATATGGCTTCCCATTTGCCCCAGCTTTTTTATGGCACAAGCCTTATCTCAGTAGCTCTGCCTGGATTTTGCCACACACACACAGAGATACAAAAAAATCATTAAATCTCGGAACAGATTTACATGACTTAGAAAAGGCCCTCAGTCTCTAATTCCACCATAAGCATCCTTCTATCCCATTGTCTTTGGATTTTTAGGTATTTTAAATGAACAAAATAAATTAATGTGATATGACACAGATTTGATGGAACAATGGGACTCAACAATCATGAAAGAGACATTAAAATAGCAAATAAAAAGAGTGAATGATATTGAAGAAAATACAATGCTAAATGGAAGTGTTAAAAGACACACTGATGAGTGCTATTTTATAAACCATAAATATTTTCTAAAAACCTCATTCAGGAGAAGCTATGCAAGGAAGATTCCTTCCTTTAAATTTTCTTTACTATTCAGAGCATATGAATTGGACTGTATGCAACAACAGAGCAATTAGTTTAAATACTGCCAATATTCTCACTGGTGATAATTGGTTGCTTGTAGCAAGAACATCTGTTCCATCTTTCTTAAGAAATGAAGTACAGACCCTGTTACCTAGACAACAGAATCCTTCTGAGCATCACACACTATAAAAGGGCAATATCAACCTAAGCCACACTTCATATTTATTCTCCCCACACTCCCTTATCACCATTAATGCAACCAAATGCTGTGACTTTTTAACATTAAGCCCATATTTATCAGATCTCAAACTCAGGCCCACTTTCACATGCATTAGAAGTAACAGCTGTGTTACTACTCTCCTTTAGCCAAGGAACAGTCACTTTGGGGGTTTCTATCCGGCCAGTTTCTACCACCGTGACTGCCAAGTTGTCAAGATGAAAACACTGCAGCTTTTGCGTAATCTGAGAGCAAGTCCCATCCAATCTAGAAATCTCAGCCCAGACCCCTTTAATGTAGTCCAGAAACAGTCACCTTCACCGCCATGCCCCTGGATTATTAGAGATACTCAAGCGCTCGGGGGACTTAGCCCATACCAGCACTCACCAGTGCCCTCCAGCCAAATTAAGGAGAGTAGCAGCAGATAAACCTTCGAAAGATGCCTTTTGTTGCCTTAGCAAACTCATCACAGTTTTATAAATATTGATGAAATATTAACAACAATTAAGTGCACCAGATGACAAATTCCTCTGTGTGCCTTAGTTAGACCAATAGATTTTTTTTTTCCTCTGTGCATGTGGAGGACCAAAGAACGTGGAAGCTCAAATGGTGTGTGAATCCTAAGGATTAAGCACACAGAAAGGAAAAGAAAGCTCACTGAGGCAGAACAAGCTGCAAAACAATCATCACCACTCACCTATCACTCTAAATTCATCTCACTTTATCTTCCTTCTGACAACACCCTATATTACTTTTCTTCCTCCTTCACCTTCTTCTCTTCTTGGCTGCAAGAAGAGGAGCAGCACTGTCTATCCTCAGATGCAGATGCTGTAGGTGTCCCTGCCAGAGGAGAACCCTTATAGCTTTTATGCATTTGTTTTTGCATGTGCAATAGCAATTGTACATTGTGCCCCAGGTATATACTTACAGCTTCAAGTTAGTCAGTCAGTACAAGTCAATAGCACCAGAAAATGCCAAGCAAGAAAAGGAAAAAGGCTGTTAAACCAAAATATAAGCAATCAGTTCACCACAGACCACACAAGAGATATGAACACACACCTTAGGACTTCACTAATGCAAACACGACTGGTACTTGTATGGGAATGCTCTGACAAGTTATATCTCCACATATTTCTGCTAGTATGCAGAACAACACAGAAATAATTATCTGAACATCTGATAAGCAAGTAGGTGGCATTTTGAGCATTAACTAGAGTAACCAGCAGCATAAAGCTTAACTATAGAAGATAAGCATGGGTTTTTATTTGCTTTGCAGATTCTGCAATTTTAGAGGGGACTTCAAGGCCACTTAATTTGATAAGACAGAAATGGAATGACTTAAAGGAAGGCTTCTAGAGCAGCACCTTATACAGTAGTGTTTCATAGGAGAACGATAACACTTTAAATAATCCCAGTGAGACAGGAATATAGATCTCTTTTCCAGGCCCACTCCTGTTGGGAAAAAAAACGACGAGCTCTTCAGTCACTGAAGGAAGAAAACAAGAGCTTGAAAATAGTCTGGATTTAAGATGTCCAGAAAAACAAAAAATGAAATGATCCATCTGTCCTCAGACTGAAAATCTAAACAATGGAGATAGCTGAAAACCATTAAAACCTAAAATCACAGTAGAATTCTGTATTTGCTCTGAGCAAGTTTGGTGAATTTCAGATGTGGAACAATACAAAAGACAATTTGATAGCAGTAAAGTATTTTTGAGGCCAGAAGTATAATAAATACTTAGAGACAGAATGTAAGGCTGCAAGAATCACACATCCCCAGAAAAAATAAAACAGACTAGATAAATCTAGCCAAGAACAAAATCGCTAATACATAAAAATAACATGTCAAAAAAGAAGGAACAATTATTAGTCTGAAGTGCAAAGATACCAAGGCAGATGAGGATACTGAACAAACCTTGGAGTTTGGTCAGAGAGAGATCATTAATCACAGTAATAAGAAGCTTCTTTAGAGTAGAAGCTTAGAGAAGTCAAACAAAAATGGATCCAAGACAGAGCTAGTGGACAGGAAATCACTGAATTGCTTGTAAATATTAAAGACATCTGGAGATAAAGGGAGAAGAAAGCAGGGAAAATAGTACAAAAGGCAACTGAGGTAAAAAAGAAACTAGAGTAATCTAATAAGCAAGTGAAAAATATGGAAAGACAATGAGAGCTGAGAAACTCTGCAGGGGCAATGGGATGGGATAAGTTCATTAGCACAGAAAGAAAAGGCAGAGGCTTCCTCAAATGTCTTCAAGAACTGGCAGCAGATCTCATATTTCATAACCGCCTTTAGTCAAAATTATTCTACTGATAGCTTCTTTCAATATACTGCTCACATATTCAAAAATCTGACGACTTTTTCCAATAGTATACCCTGTCAAGACTAGCCTAACTTCAGTACCCTGAATTAAGCAATCTGGACATCCATAAATCCATGGGTCCAGATGGGATGCACCCGCGGGTGCTGAGGGAGCTGGCTGAAGTCATTGCTGGACCACTCTCCATCATCTTTGCCAAGTCTTGGGAAACAGGAGAGGTGCCTGAGGACTGGAGGAAAGCAAATGTCACTCCAGTCTTCAAAAAGGGCAAGAAGGAGGA
>VWYH01008165.1:465062-493818 GCA_013399365.1 Pampusana beccarii | reverse complement strand
GTAATGGGTTCAAGCTGGAACACAAGAGGTTCCGCTTAAATTTGAGAAGAAACTTCTTCTCAGTGAGGGTGACGGAACACTGGAACAGGCTGCCCAGGGAGGTTGTGGAGTCTCCTTCTCTGGAGACATTCAAAACCCGCCTGGACGCCTTCCTGTGTAACCTCATCTGGGTGTTCCTGCTTCAGCAGGGGGATTGGACTAGATGATCTTTTGAGGTCCCTTCCAATCCCTAACATTCTGTGATTCTGTGATCCTTGGGTGGCTGCACATTAAAAAGCTCAAGGTCAAGTATACTAAGCATATACATACACCCACAATGAGGTGTATGTGCTACATACAGGCAACAGACAGGTCTAAGGAAACATCCTGACACTGTGAGATGGGAGGGATGAGCATGATGCTCTTTCTATAAGGCAGGAGCATTTTCCCAGTCAGATTGCCAAATGGAACAGAGAACAAAACCACAATGCTCACAACTTTCTCATCAAAATGCAAACTAAGCAAACCCTACACAGTAAAAACCTCTCACTGTAAGCCTCTGGACAAGATGCATCACAGAATTAGACATCCAGGCTACCTATTTAGTGACTATTGTACTGTTAATTACGGTATGGAAACAGGAAGCCTCCTTGTGCCTCAAAATCCCCATAAAATAATATATCAAGTCATTGTAAAGACAGGAAAAATCTCAATAAGATACAGGGAAGCTGTATTTTAAAACAAGTAACTTTTCAGCTCATCACAAAAAGAGACACAGAGGTTCACAAGAAAGCAAACATCACACTGAAGCTTTTAACATAACAAAATTCAAGATGAATAAAGTTTCAGTGAATGGTGACGTGACATCTTGCCTTCAATAACAAAGCTGAGTACAATTTACACACAAAAACCTGCAGAGTAAAATATGACTGTAGACTAAAAACACTATCCACTCAGCCATACACAGGGTTGAAACAATCAAAAACAGTCACATGTAATATTGAATTAGAGAAAGGCACGTTCTAGAGTTACGTAAAGTCAATATACCCTTCAAACAATTTTATATCTCCACACAGAATAAACTGAAAACACATATAAACTATTTTCTTGACTATAGGAAAGTACAAATGGAGGAACATAAGGAAAACATGTAATGAGAAAGAGAGAACGAGACACAGAAGAGAAAAATAAAGGTTTATGACACTAGTTCAGAAAATAACCCCAAATTTACAAAATATTCCAACTAAGGCTTTAAAACATATAAGTAAACGTTCATATGTGCACACATGCATGCAGCCTTGTAGGCAGTATTTAAGTTTGCCAAATAAGTATTTAAAAATTGCTTTCCTGCATTATCTGCAACTCTGTTCTACATTATCTGAGTGATAAAGCAGCTATTTGCTTTCAGTGCATTGCTGCCTACAGCTTAACCTGAAGAGTCTTGGCTTTGCTTTTTTGTTCAGTTCTGTTGAAGGCACCATCAGTTGGTTTTGCATTTGTTTGCTCTGAGAATATTCAAGATGAGAAGTGAACAGCAAAGCCTGAACAGCACTGAACACCCATTTTGCCCAGTCAGCTGCACTGAGAATTTGGATTATATCCTAACTGATGTCAAGTACAAAATTCATACAGAAGTTTTTTCAGTTCACACTCTATTAGAATGGGGCAATGGCTTTCTTTTTCTTCTTTTTAACATACTTGCCATGTATTTGCTGATATTGCTCTCCTGCTTTGAGCAGAGACACAACTTCAAGAACAGGAAAGTAACCTCTGTATTAAAAAAAAGCTTCAAATTTTGTATCTAAAAAGGAATTGTGTGCTAAAAGCAGCGTTTCCCCTTTTTCTTTCTTCTCTGCATGCTCTTTTGTGTTGTTGAATTGCTGAAGGAGGTGGCTGTAGTTGGGCAATGGAGCTGACATTGCTTCAGATGATGCTCTACTTCTGTTACAATTATTATACTTGACAAAAAATTTATTTCAAGCTGCAAAACTTATTTTCATAAACACTCCAGTGTATTTATGGACCAATAAGAAAAAAGGCAACTTCAGTGATTAAAATGAAAATCTCTTTTTATACTACAGATTTACTACCTGTGTATTTTTTTATTTAATTAATTGTTCTTTTTATCATTATTTTGTTGTATCTAAAAAAAAAAATACTCACAGAACCCTTTTGAAGAATAACCAAAGCAGGAATTTAAGTATTCCCTTACACAAAAAGCATTTAAATTACACAGATTATACAAGATTAGGCCATGTAATGCAGAAAGCTGTTATTCTTCCTATGGCACGCAAAACATGAGTTGTAATGTGGCTAAACCAAAAACCTCCTTCTAGCTGATTCATACTTATAAAATCACGATGCACAGACACTTCTAGCCAACACATGCCTTAACTCTCTAATAAAGATCCCTTAAAATTTTTGGTTTTGATCTTATACTTATTACACTACCTCCAGCTATTGAAAGAAGGAGTAGAGTTTCAAAGTTTCCACAAACAAATCTGACAATCTTTTCTAATTAGGTAGTAGAGAATTTATGGGGAGGTTTTGCATTGCCAAATATTCTACATATTTATATTATCCTGGCAAGGAAAAAGAAGTTTTGACAGTCAAAAGGAATCTCCTACAGCAAATGTACTCAGGGACATAACTTTTTAAAAGTCTTGTTTTACCTAACCTCGCCTTAAACACAGCCAGGGACTAAGGTTGAAAACCTATTTTCCTACAAAACAGTAAATACTGTAAGCTGTTGTGATAGCCAAGGTCAAAGAAAAGGTCAATATAGCCAAAGCAGAGCACTTGTACCTATTACGAAATTCTATGTAACTGTATTTGGAGAGAGCTAATGGCATTAGAAATCTCCAAAGTGCTTTATTAATAGTGAAGAGTTATCATTATTACTGTATAGCTGATCTTTTCTGCATTCCTAAGCAACGCAGAGACAGGTCAAACGGGTTATTAGGCCAGCCTGGTCCACAGTCTGAAATTAAGTAGCTCCACATTTAGTTCATTTGACTAAGCGGTTTCCAACCAGGGAGGTGAGGGCAGCTTGTCAGTGACATGCAACACCTGACAGAGGTAAAAGCAAATAAGCTTTACGAGCTCTACCAGCCCAGCACGACATGTCCCCTTGAGCGTCCCTGCTGCCAGCAGTGACAGCAAAGGCACAAAGTGCTTCCAGAAGGAGACAGCAAGCCTGGCGGGACCTCCCTGGCTCAGCTTCACCATCACAACACCACACACCCCCAAAGCCAAGAGGAAAGAGACGCAGCCCCAGAAAAGTTGCCTGTGTGCAAAGAGAGGCCATGGACAGCAGGGAGGTAGAAAAGAAGCACATAAATACAGCGAGACGGAGCCTTGCTCAAGAGAGCTGACAAACACAAAGAGGTTACAAAAAACTATTGTTTAACCTGTAAGGCTCCTAAAACCCTGGCCACCCTCAGAAACGAAGGATGCCAAAATATTTGTACCCTCTAGCACTTTGTAATATATATTGCATCAATAGGCAAAAAGCCTAGAGAATAATTTGTGCACGCTAGACTGTTCGAAGGAGCTTTCAGTAACTCGTGCAACATTACAGCCTGAATTATTTTAGCCTACACCCATAAATGCAAGTACGAACACAAAGGCCAACTAATGCTCCCACTAGTGTCCCACAGCGCGCTGGCAACGTTTCAAGGTCTCCCAGAAGGAGCAGCCTCTGGCAGCTCCACTAACGACTGGCACGCACAGGCACGGGATGTGGCTGCTAAAATGGGTACGTGTCCCAGACCCAACATTCACTCAGGGCAAACCCGCAGTAATTCAGGGCACTCTTAAGCAAGGCGAGGAGAGAAATGCTGCTGGTTTGCGGCTCTGCCTCTCCCATTTACATCATCTGTAACAGCTTAGTCTAATTTTTTCCCTCCGAGAAAAATGGCTACTGAGCTATAAAAAAACCCACTGATACAGAAAAATGCAAAGAAGTTTTGAATTAAGATCACTATTTACAGAGAAGATGGCTAGAGCTGGTAACTTTTCCTTGGAAGTGGGGATGCTCACAGTGTTGGGAGTGGGGAGAAAAGCTGGAAAGAACCAGGAGTTGACAGAAGAGCCTCCTAGGACCTAACTCAAGCCACTGCTTCACATTAAACCTTTAGTATTTAGTAATCATCTCTGTCCATAGGCTGAGCTTTAGGGGGAAAAAATGATCTTCTGAAATGACATTCTTAAACCATCCTCTTTTGGGTTAAGAAGAATTTCAGAGCAAGACTTTATTCACTGCAGTGCAAGTGGCTGCTGCAAATACTTTGTTGGTTTGCAGGACGTTTTTCTTACTATATTTAATATACTTACATGGAACTGTCTCAGTAAGGGAACAGCAAGAATACACTAAAAACACTGACTGTTTGCCAGAGGAAAACCATTTGTCATTGTTTTGGTGCTATATCTTTTTTTAAAAATATGTGCAACTCATACCAGGGAACTGTTGTACTAGATTAAATGTGTGTTTTGGTGACAAACAGTCCCAAAAAGTAAATTCTGGAACAAGGCTCAGACCCTTCAAAAATTTTCCAAGAACATTACGTGAGATACCTAATTTCAGTGGCCAGTCAGGAACCTCAGAAGACCAACTCAGAATACAAGAGGGACTTGCACCTTTTATTCCAACTTACCAAACCAATGTTTCTGCATTGTATTTCACTGCCAAGTAGCATATAATCATTCTATTTTATTAGCACAAAATGCTTATCTGCTTATTAGAAAGACATCTGAAAGGCATGGCTCTATTTCTACTAAATGGACAGAAATACCACAAGATTGTTTTATAGAATCATAGAATCTTTCAGGTTGGAAGGGACCTCTTGAGATCTAAGCCCAACCTTGCTGCTCCACCAAGGTCAGGTAGAGCAGGTGGCCCATGACCGTGTCCAGTCAACCTCTAAGCATTTCCACAGATGGAGACTTCACAACCTCTCTGGGTAACCTGTTCCAGTGCTTGATCACCCTCACAGTGAAGAAGTGTCCTTTCATATTCAGATGGAATTTCATGCATTTTAATGTGTGTCCATTGCCTCCTGTCCTGTCAATGGGCACCAAGAGGAGTTTGGTTCTCACTTCTTAATTCCCTGTCATCGGGTATTTGATAAGATCCTCGAGCCTTCTCTTCTCCAGGCTAAACAGTCCCAGCTCTCTCAGCCTCTCCTTATTTGTCAGATCTTCCGGTCCCTTTATTATATTTATGGCCCTGCACTGGTCTCACTCCAGTTGCCCCACACGTCCTTCTTGCACTGGGGCACCCAGGACTGGACACAGATCTCCAGATGTGGCTTCAGCAGTACTGAATTAGAGGGAATGCTCACATCCCTTGGCTTGCTGGCCACACTCTGCCTAATGCAGCCCAGGATGCTGTTGGCTGTCTTTGCCCGAGGGTGCATTGCTGGCTGACCTGTGGTCAGTCTGATGTCCACCAGGGCCTCCAGTATCTTCTCTGCAGAGCTGTTTCCCAGCTAGTCAGCCCACAGCACGTACTGGTGCCTGGAGTTATTCCACCCCAGGTGCGGGACTTTACATTTCCCTTTGTTGAACTACTTAAGATTCCTCTCAGCCCAGCTCTGCGGCCTGTTGAGGTCCCCTCTGAAGAGCAGCACAACCCTCTGGTGCAGCAGCCACTTCTCACAGTTTTGTGCCAACTGCAGACTCACTGAGGATGGACTCTATCCCAGCATCCAGTTCAAAATCACATGCTCTTTTGCTCCACAGGCTCCTAATGTATCTTTAAACTACTTTGCAATGAACATGCCCAGATGTCCCCCTTCTGAATGGAAAGGAACAGAGCTTTCTTAAGGCCCTAATGTCTAAAAATATATTTTATTTCTCTTCCATCTTCTACAATGCAAACCAAATTAACACATTCCATTTGGTTACAAATAGCTCTAGGAATTCAGGATTTTTTTTTTTTACCACATTACAGAAATAATTAGAAATCCCACCATGATGTTCCAGCAATAAGGAAAACTTTTCATTCATCGTTGGTTCCAAAATAAGCTAATACAAGTCTTGAGCTGAAAGAAGTATCACATTTGATAACTAAATAATCGTGTGAAAAATGAAAAGTCTACCTTTTATAACTCTCATTCACATTTTTCAGCTCTACTCTTCAAAAATGCTGTTGCTTAAGCCCAGCAATAATCTGCCTCATAACAACACAGTAGTTGGCATTTCAGTTACCTTCAGAATAGACTCAAGTTACAGGGAATAAATTTGTTTTGATTTTTTTCTCTCCACAATTCTTTAGCATATAAGAATCTCCTCTAGTATTGTCATATTCAGTGCAACAGAACTGGCTGAAATATGGATTTCTTCAGCAGGTATCACCCTACAGTTGAAAGAAAGTAGTCATCACTTGCCCCAGGAACCACTGTCCATATGAAGTTATCATCGACATAAGCCTTTTTCCATTAAGAGCTCACATTAATACTGGTAAAAGAAACCTTATGTTTTTCAAAGTCCTAAGCAAAGACAGACCAGCTGGACCCGTAACATCAGAAGATAGGAGCCACCAGCTTTTCTCCGAGGGACAGTTCGCCAGCAGATCCTACGCAGAGTGTCTCAGCAATACTACACATCAGACTGCAAAACTGAATGCCTTTTAGTTCAGTAATGTATCTATTGAGCACATCATCAAGTGTCTCCAGGTTAATAAAATATTCTGAATACACACAGAACCGTGTACATTGTTGCTTCATTCATTTTCTCAGCTCCCATAGAAGGGGTGGGGCTTGGGGATTTTTTGGCATTGGGGAGGCTAGAGGTGGTGGTAGTAAGGGGGTTTTTAAACGTCAAAAGAACTACTAATGACATTTTAACATAGCCTCTTTTTCCAGGCTGATAATCTTTATTTAATCAGTAATCATTTCCTTCTTTGTTATCTATCTAAACCTTTAAGTACAAGATTTACTATTAATGCACTAATTGTAAGTCTGCTTCTCTTGATGGAAAATGCATGTGATTCTGCTTGTTTCTGTATGACAAAAAGCTGATCTTTCTTTTTCAACTATTTCACCTTTACATTTTTCACATTTCTAATATTTTATTAACCTAAAATTTCAGAGACAAACAGTGATTTGCAACATGATCTCAGGTTTTAGAGTTCTACAGTAAAGTCTGAAGAGTAAAATATATATTCAAGGAAGAATTACAGGAAGAACCATTGAGAGGATTCAAGCAACTTACACAGTAGTTGTGAAATTTCACAGGCTGTTCTGAACAAAGTTCTGAAACTTCACAGGCTGTTCCGCACAAAGTTTCAGGAATTTTTAAAAAAGAGTTATTTAAAAAAAAAAAAATCAAGACTGAAATGGTCACATATCATCAGAGGGAAAAAAAATAAATGTACACTCTCTACTTCTTCACAATGTTGTGTCCAAGTACAACAGAACCAGCTACACATCACAGTGCTATCATGACAACAGAAAGTCTCCTTTGGACTGTGCACTCATCATCTCTCCACAGTCAGACAATTTAAAACAAGCAAAGGACAAGAATCAAAGAAACAAAAAAATCCCCCCAATGCTGTCAAAACTAACTTTATAGTAACAAGAATATACTCTAGTACTGATGTTAAAAGAGGATTGGTTATTTCCTCCAAAGGCAGAAATGTTAGCAAAAGGGTCGCTGGGCAGATTGTGTGTAAAGTGACTGGCAGCAATGCAGCCACCTCTCAAACCCATGAGTGACCTTGACCTTATAATGATAAGCACTTTAAAAGGATAGTACTCTTAGCTGCTAAGTCTCTTCATACAGAATTACTGTGGGCACTACACTGAACGCAACACAGTGATCTGTTCAGTTCACAAACGTGAGTTCCTAATGTCTCACATTGCATTGCACACCTGAATCCTGTATTTCAATGCAACACTACCAGACGACAAAAAGCTTTAGGCAAAATCCTAACATAGATTTCAGCAGCCTTCAACATAGAGACAGCACCAAACAAGGTAAATATTTGATCAAGCAAGTGCACTTCTGCTGCAATGCAAGTAATTCTTGCATTACAAAATTTAACTCTCTATCCAACGCTTTGACAGTAATGCATATTTTCAGTGATAAAATAAACATTTAAAGATCAAATGCTACCTTCATATACAAACACCTAATTTTTACCAAATTCGAAGGAATGATAGGCACTACTGTGTTCAAAAGCGTGCAATTTCTGAATGCATTTTTTCTCCTAAGACACACATAATAAAAACACAATGTCGTTTTTAATCTTGCTACAAAATTTCTCTGTACTTAGCAAAACAAATAAGGAATGAGGAAAACAAATTGCTCTCAGGTACTAAAGAAGAGTAAGCTACCACTAATCTGAAATAAAACACATTATAAGCAAGCAGACTTGTAATGGCAGCTGTAATCTTTCAGAACCTTTTTCCTTCAAGTCATTTTAAAAACATCCCTTTTTAAAAGAAGTCTTCATTAGAGGGTTCACATGTATTTCCCTCTCAACATATGATAGCAGTTAAAACAAAATTACACCAGAAAGAAGCATTACCCTTGCCTAGCAAGAACATCTCCTTCCACTAAAGAAAAAAATAATGCATTATTTAGAAAGCATTTTAAGGAAAGCTCATGTTTGAATAACTTGCATGTTTGCATACTTTAAAGAAAACATATCGATAATCTTTTTATTACTTAATTCAGATAAAATAAAATATCTGTTGAATAATAATGTCAGTAAAAATACTTTCATTTATGTAGACTTACTGCAATCTCTCTACAGGCCGACATGGATATCCCTGTACCTTCAATTTGCTTCAGTGCATACTCCTTTTCATCTTTTCTGTACACAAAGAAAAAAAAATAGAGAGGAATGTTTTTAGCTCTGACTTAAATTACACCAATCAATACAAGTATAATATAACAACTTATTTTAATTTAGTCTGGATCAAGAAGTTGAAAAGTCAATCTGGTTTTATGGATAAATTACACTTAGATATTAAAAGCAAATTTCCTTTTAACATAGACTTCAAAATTTCCAAACAAAAACTTCAATATAAAGAAACTTTGTTAACGGATATCCATTTCTCTCTGAAACCACACAGATAATTGCAAATATGTTTACAGATAATTTCGGAGGACACTTCTGAAATTCCAGGATACCATCTACTACCAAGAAAAAGCCGCGCAGTCACATCCCATGTCTGGAAAACTCTCCTAGAAATACCTAGGAATCGCAAGGTTCTTACTTGATTTTACAAGCCACTGTCAATCCACTTTTACTTCTGAAATATTACTATTTTAAACTATTTATACTCATTATATAAGCACTGGCTACTGACAGAGCCCGACACAGCACATGAAACCGTGTGCTCTGAAGCACAAAGCCGGAGAACACGAACGTGCTCAGCCCAGACACGGTACTGTCCTCTTAAATAGTCACTGTTTGAAGCGACTTAGAGGGAAGACCAACAGAACAAGAAAATGGTGTAGTACCTCGAAGCCCTTGCGATACAACATAACCAGCTTACTGCGGGCAGTAAGGTTTCACAGGATTTGGCTGTCGTGGATAGAAGTTGATAAGCACCCATATGCACCTTCTGCGGCATTTCTGGTAGACTTCAGTTTCCTCTTAATCCATTCCCAAGCCATTTTATTTTGCTATGCTGAAAAATCAACTTGAATTACTTTCAGCGTCTCTAGCTTTTAACTAGAGGTCTGTGTCCTGCCCAACTCCAGCCTCTTTACCATTCCCATCTCTAAAATTCATAGCATGAGAAGTGGCTGAGCAGAAGAATGTGAGGAGGGGATGAGATCGACCAGAAGTTCTAACTGCCTACATGTGTTAGTAACTACAGTTTTTTTCCCCAGCAATTCTCAGTAACAGTTAAACCCATAATGCATATCTATAGTTAATATTGTGCTTGGATTCCATTTTGCACTACGGTTTTTAAGCAAAAATATTACAAGAAAAATTCCAGATGTATTCTGACTGCACATGAAAACTCAATGTGCTGCAAGTTTTGCAAAAAGTGAATCCACCTTGGAAGCAGAGGTCCCTCAGCAGCTGTTCCAACTGGGAAACACAAGTTCTGGTGCTGCACCTTAACTTGGAAATAGTAGTTGTTCCTCTCTCAATCTGCTTTATTTCAAGCAGGTTGTTTCAGTGTGTTTGGGATTTGGTGAAATATTGATCTTTAAGGAAAAAAGCCCAGGCCTGTTAGGCTACAGCCTTGAAGGGCCTCTTTCTCCAGATAGGTTTGGAGTAACAGAAGATCCTTCTGCAGCTGAAACTAAAGGAATGGGTTACTTTGAGGTGACCTAAATGATTTTGGAACTGCCAAAGAAAGAAATATATTATTATTATTCTGTGCAGATTTTCTGTGGAGAAATGGGAAGGATGGCAACGTACAACATGCCTTGCAACTACCCCCAAAATATTCCCCATTCAGATATTTAGATGCAAATCTTAACAACCAACATACATGACAAATGAATATAACATGATTGGACTCTCCTAAACAAAACTCTTATTCCTCTACGCTAATTAAAATGACATAGCCTCATATCACAGTATTTTAAACACATAACTTCTGATTATGTAATGAAGTGAGGGGAGCAGCGGGGAGGGAAAGAAGCACTCAAAACTTTTCAAAGGCAAAAGAAAGCCTAAGTTACCATTACTAAAATTAGGCCAAATACTGCATTAACAGCTTTTAAGACCCGTTCACCAAGCACATTTTAGGACTAACTTCAGAAGTAGACATGTCTGCTTCCTAAACAGGAGGATTCACCAGGATCTACTGATGGAATAACTCAGGTTCCTTCTTTGCTCCCCACTAAGCAGCCCTTTATTTTCATGAATTAGTCATTTAGAAGAACTTGACTCAAGAGGCAGACGCAGAACCAAGAAATACATAACTTCACAGGTAATAAGCTCATACTTTATCTCACAGAAATTGCTTTTGACCTGATTAATTAGTTCAGATTTTTTGAGAGTAAATAATAAATGTCCATCCCCTCTCATACACTGTTCTGCTATCTATGCAGAATATTTATGTAAATGCCAAGTATTAACTCCGTAACTCACATCGCTTACTGAGACTGCGAAGACAAAGTTACATCGTCCACAGAACCAAAACCAACTCCGGGCATTTAAAACTGGTCACGGCTTTTAAACTACGGTCACATTCGAACTACACGTTACAGAAAAATCCCACGTACACGTCTCAGCTTGAATCTCAGAACACCGTAGCCAGTGCAGCACTGCAGCAGACACCCTTATTTTGGCGCACGCCCTCCCCCAGGCACACACCCCACTGACAGAGCTGCCCTTGAACTGGTGGCACAGACACGGGTGCTGCGTTCAGACCCTCAGACCTTCCCAGGCTGAAGGTCCCTGCAGAGACCGGGCTGGCGCTGGGCGCACGGCGCCTTCCACAGCATCGCTTCACAGCGCCGAACAGCCAGCCACCCTACGCAGGATTTTGAGATACAAATGAGAAATTATGAAAGAGTAAAAAAATAAATAAATAAGTAAACAACCCAGCAACTTAAGATGCTATAGTATGTGGGAAAAGAAGGAATCTTACAGAGCTGCAAATGACATACTTCTAGGACGTTGGGTTTTATGAACATTGAGCAAACACAGGGAAAATGAAATACCCAAAATAAATAGGTATCGAGGATACAGAACTCCAAAGATACCACATTCTAGATCCCACAAAATGGTTTTTTACCAACAGATTCAGAATCATAAACATAGCATCCTTTAAATAAGTATCATTTACTTGCTTTGGCAGAAATGCAAGTCTATAGGAATACTTTTCCCAAGTTAACTGTTCTTATTACGCAAACATAATAGCACTTTCCAAAAGATCTCCAGCAACTGGTATTTTAACTAGTAATATTTCCCATTTAACAGTAATCTCAAGATAATTTGAGAGAAAGAAATATATTTAAAACTTCAGTACCAAGCCAGCCAATGTAATCTGATGAAATACACTACTCTGCTTACTCAGTAAAATGGTATTAAATGGCCAAAGAAAAAAAAAAAATGGGTACTTTATTAGCTTTTTCCCAGTTTGTAAGAATTCAATAAATAATGTCAAATGGTGTGTGTGATAGGTAAGTATACTGTTCAACTCCCTAAAGATCGATGATCTTACAAAGCACTTGAGGCAAGGGGAAGTATTTCTACTTCATGCTGAATATACAGAAAAACTCTAGTGAACTCTGAACTCATTTCAAGAACTTGTACAGAATTATACAGCAGAAAAGTTTTCATAAATCCTTTCCTGACAGATACTATATCAGTACATTTTTCACTAGAGTGCGTAGCAAGCGTGATTCAATTTAAAAACTAAACCAGAACAACAACGAACTACACAGCTCTGGTATGAGGCACAAGGCACTCATGCTAGGGATGGCCAAGCAGACGCAAGGTCTTTGTCCATAATAATTTTCATCTGGTCCATGGAAATACTGGCCTGGGAGCAGGACAACTAACCTGAGGGTCCTGCTGTGGGGGGCTTTGTCTGAGGGCAGGGAGCAAGTGCTGTAGACCGAGGTTTAGTCAAGCAGGTTCTATTCAACAGCCAGCCCAGGCTAATGGTGGCAACGTGCACACGGAATCGGAGCAAAAAACAGAGCAAAGCAGAACTGAAAGGGAACTCTATTCCTTAAAAGGCTGCCACTTAACAATTTGTATTAAAACTTTTCAAAAATCAATGCAGAAGAATTTGCCTGATAAGTACCACATCACACCACCACCAGGCTTCTCTCTCCATGCTCCAAGTTCCCTTACCCAAAACTAGGGGTAAAGATTAAAATCAACATTGTTCCTAGTTCCAGAAGCATTACAACTCATACTGCTCTAAGAGGAATCCACCTTTTACAAAAAGGAAACTGCTGATGAAAGATACTCCCGTCCTGAAAACTTCCTGACTCTTTATCTCAGATTGCCATGGGCAGCATCCAAATGCAAGGGTCCTCATGCCTACCAGCAATAATTGAGAGCATCCGTCCATTATAAAAATCCGTAGCAGCGTAAGGCCTTGGTCTTTGAGATTAAGCTTTTCTCCCTCACCAATAAATATCCCATTCTGCAATCCTTTACCTTAACGTTGGCATTTTAATTTGTACAGTGCAAAGAAAAATCCTGTGCTCTTGCCCCAGAAAATTTTACTCAGCTGGCTTATGTCCAACTGTAGTATTCAATGCAAAAAAAAAAAGAAAATATTATTACTACTTCTTCTGGGCAACACTTTCAGCCTCCATTTTTCAAATGCTTTGAAAAGAACAAAGTACGAATTACTGAATTCACAGAAGAGTACAGTTCTGAAGACTTAGAATAATTAAAACATTTCAAAGGAGTTAAACTGTTTTAACTACGGCAATTGTACTTCAGAGGGCTCCCATCATACGAGAAACTACTTTACAAACAAGCCAATGGAAAACTAGAAACAACTTGCCCGAAACCATAAAAAAAATAGGAGGATTTTAAAATAGTGCATGGTTCAAACTATTGTTTTATCTCTATTACTCAACTTTAAAAACTTTTTAATGATTGTCCCTCTTGAATTCACAGATAATTTAACACACATCTCAACCTCAGAATTAATTATCCACATCAAGGAACTGGCTTGAAAGACTGCAATCCCACTAAAGATACAACTGTGACTACCACACCAGTTAATATAAACATTATATACCAAAAATATATTTCTTAAATTAAGTGCACAATATAATAAATTAAAATAAATAATAATTAAAGTGCACATTTTCTTAAACAAATGAAGTGCACCACAAAAACATTCAAAGATTGAGATAGAAAAACCTAATAGAAAACAACAATTCGCCCTTTTAAGCAACACTAATGGACTTTAAACGTTTTCACTTTGTAGGACAAAGCCTGGGAACACTACAGGAGTTCAGTGCCCTTGAAAAACAGTACTGCCCGGAACACGACATTCATACATGTATCTTGTTACACTCTAATGACTTTAATTGCAGCCATACAGCATAAAGTTAATCACTCAGTGGGAGATCAACAACAGGAATTACAAACTTCCCCCCCCCGAGATAAGGCAAAACAATGACACCGAAGTGCACCTGGAAGTTAACAAAAAACCCCTCTGTAGTATGTGGAACATGGCAGCAAAGCCACTAAATCCATCACATTCAGCACTGATTACCTTATGCAAGCTGCTCATCAGCTCTATACATAGCACATGGCCATAGCCCTTTACAAAGATAACAGTACCAGCAAAAGTATCTGATTCAATGGAAAAAGGGACCCAATCCTTCCCAAAATGTGATGAGTTCTTATGCTTTACTGGTTTTATGCACATAGAAATAGCCACTAACCCAAAAGAATTCCAAGATCAAAAAATCCACACATAGTGTCACTAGTGTATATGTTCTTCAACAGACTAGGAAAGTAATTTTCTTTGATCATTATCCTCAAACCATACCAAGCCTTATCCAGTCAGCAGCTCAGCCAGCTCCTTTTCATCCACACAGCAACCAGCCACAAATGACAGAGACTGGGAATCTACAGGTTGATCTTAATTTATTTCTAGAGAATTATATACATGCTGAATTTCAGTGCATATATATTAGTTCATTCTGAGCGCTACGTAAGAAACTCAAAATGTGAAACAGTCAGGACAGTGAGCAGAAATTGAAAAGAAATCTGACCACATCAGTCCTTTAAAAGGTTTGTCTTTCTTCACTTTGAAGGGCAGCTGTCTGCTGCTCTGCTAAAAAACTTCACGGCAGCTACAGGTTGTTCCTACAGCTCAGTCCCAGACAAGTTTAACAAGATATGGATACCGGAGTTGTATTTGGCTGGTTTTAGCCATGAAAATAATGAATGAAACAGCAGACTTTTACCTCAGTGCACTACAGTGAAAAGCTTACCACTTTAGTAATGTCTGTGGAGTGCATAGCTGGCCTGCCTGCTGACACATTCCTCAGAGCTTTGCTGGGAACCTTCTCAGCGTTGCAAACAGAAGAGCAGACATGTGTAGAGCACAGAGAAGGACTTCTCATACAGAAAGAGCAGACAAGTATGTCAGCTCATCTGCTCAAACCTGGGCCTACCACCACCCCTTGGTGGCAGGGTGGGAAGCCAACCTCTCCAGCAGGCAATGACTATGCAAGCTTTAAATGCTGAGCTGGAATCTTGTCTGGAACAACATCTAAAAGTAAACTCAGGGAGTGGGAGCAAGGCAACAAACCTACACCAAACAGGACAGTCTTTACTATACAGTATAAAACGAGCTAGAGGGAAAAGAGAATCTCCAAGGCTGATTCAGGTACAGACAAGGAAAACACTTTTCGGAATGGTAACTATGCTACACTTCATACTGCGTTTCCAAATCTTTTGTCTCACAAAGTCCTTGTAATCTCAGTTTTCAAAAAGGGGCCTGAATCATAGTATAGAATCATAGAATAATTTTGATTGGAAGAGACCCTCAAGATCATAGAGTCCAACCATTAACCCAACAATGGCACTAACCCATAACCCTGAGAACCTCATCTACACACCTCTTAAACACCTCCAGGGATGGTGGAGTCACCCTGGGCAGCCTGTTCCAATGCCTGACAACCCTTTCCCTGAGAAATTGTTCCTAAGATCGAACCTAAATCTCCCCTGGCACAACTCAAGGCCACTTCCTCTTGCCCTATCGCTCGCTACTTACATTTTCCCTCCTTCCTGCTGCTGCCCAGTGTGAGCTCGCGCACAACCCCACCTCTCCAGTTAACAAACTCAGCTGAAGTACATTCAACTGCAGCCAGGAGATAAGAAAACACAAGAGGCACGTGGATGATGGAGATACAACGGGAAAATGTCCGAAGAGAAAATATTTTATATTCCCTCACCGATTTGGCGGAATTTCCCACGTGGAGAAATATACATCCCGCCACATCTGTTCTGTTCTAATGGGAAGACTGAAGACTTTAAGTGCTTTGCTTGCCACTGAAGTCATCAGGATAAATTTTGATCTGTTTCTAAGAAAACTGTTATGGAAAACATCTTCTCCAACCTGTTGTTAAGGTCAGGGGCTTGTCCTCAGCCTCACCTGAGTCCCACTGCAGGTACCAAGAGGCACAGAGGGCTCATTCCCTGTTGAAGTCCCCAATACCAGCTTTGCTGCTAAAGCTTCCCATCAAAAGTACCTCTAACATATTTTCTGATTCTACTTAATCCATTTCCCAGTAAACTGGCGTAGAAAAAGGAAAAGTCTGATTCTATGAAAACAGGGGCTCTATGGGAACATAAACTGACATGTTAACATTACTGTAATGGTATAGTCCATTAAAATATTTTTCTCTATGTAAATAAACCCCATGGTAACATCATGACACCTGTGACAGTGTTAAGCATATGATAGAATGATGTGGATTTTGCAGAGAGTTTTATATTTAAAAAAAAAAAAAAAATCTTCACAGCAAATACACTCATTGAAAGCAATTGATAGAGGCCTGGAAAGAAAGCACCAGGCTGGAAGCACTTTGGACACCAGGAGAAATTCTGTCCAGCTGCTCTTCATGAGGAGCCAGAACCTCCACGCCGTCAATCCTCCTCCTGTCTCCTCCGCTTGCAGGAAAAGCCGTATGTGGGGTGCACAGGGCAAATGACCCATGCAGGTCTGAGGAAAACATGATGAGCCAATTAGCCCTTAGAGACTCCTCCTGATGCAAAAAAACAGGGTGGAAAAACTGTAGGTGATGAAAAAGTGACATCTTTCCTTCCTGGCCCTCTTCACCCCAGGAATCAGAGTGAGGAAATCCACCTATCCCCAAAAATCACACTTGGGATGGGAAATCATGGGAACAGGAGAACGTCAGGATGGGAAGCCATCACGGGGCTCAGAAATCATTACTGGGAAACCATTGTCAGGATGAGAAACTATCATTTAGGGCAGGCCAGGCCAGGCAATCAGCAGCAGGACAGGAAATCACTGAGATGGGAAGTTTTGGTGTGAAAACTCAACCCCTCACTCCTCTGTGCTCTCCCCAACAGAGAGGATCATTCTCCAGCTGCTGACCCTCTCTGCCTGCCGTCATTTGTGCGGTGGGAGGGGGCGAAGGCAGCCCCTGCCCACCCCGAGGATGGCTGAGCTGGGCTGGGAACAGATATGGAGAGAAGATGGGAACAGAGGGCATCGCTCCAGGAGATGGTCGCCTGGGGGAGAAACCACAGTGATTGGCATCAGTGTTGGGATAACAGAGGCCTCCATGCCTGCCAGCACCGGTGTCACCATCCCTGCCCCAGCACCGGTATCACAGGCCCTGAGCTGCTGTCACAGAACATTTGCACTGGTCCCATGCTAAATGAGAGGAGAGGCCAGAGCACAAAGCGGAGAATTACAAGAGCAAACACTTTTTCACATGCAGGCCGTGCCCCAGCCCAACTGAGACATCCCAAATGGGGCTTTAATGAGGTGCTGATACCCTTCAGTTGTTCAGGTACAAGACGACTTTGCTAACCACCAAAACTCATACTACCCACTTGGCAAGGCAGCTCCAGTTTTGCAGCCTGTTCCAATGCCCGACAACCCCTTCTGGCAAGAAACATTTCCTAATACCCAACCTAAACCTCCCCTGGCGCAACTTGAAGCGGTTTCCTCTCGTCCTGTCACTTGTTCCTTGGGAGCAGAGCCTGACCCCCCTTGGCTCCAACCTCCTTTCAGACAGTTGCAGAGAGAGAGAAGGTCTCCCCTCAGCTTCCTTTTATCCAGGTGCCTTTGCCTGGCCAGTGCTGACATAAATGTCCCTCAGCAAGTCAGTGTGGCAGACAAAAGCACTTCCAGGGGAAGACAAATTTTCACTGAAAGCATTTAAAAAACAAAGTAAAAATATTTTGGTGTTGTATCCAGTTTTCGCTTGTCTCCCATAATGGTTGTTCACCAACTCAGCATATTCCAGAAACAATTCTGTGGTGTTTGCCTGCATTGTCGAGGCGGCTGCTGTAGCACACACAATGTGTTCCAGTGACACGGGGCAGTGACAGAGAGCAGTGCCACCGTGGCTGCCAGCAGGACAATGTGATTTCAGGGCTTTTTTTCATTTATTCAGCTCCTTTAACACACTTTGCAACCAGCCCTGGGATTCCACAGAGTCTCACAAAAGATGCTAAATACCTATAAAAAGAAACTCCAATCTTCACCTAGCACAGGTGATGTGTTCTTTATGTACGAAACGACAGCTGGTTAAAAAGACAAAACAGTGACTCTGAGCACTGATCAGATTTTCTGTGTTATACAAAAAACCCCATATTCCTTTACCCAGCTATAATTTCATTAGACTGAGAGCGGGGAGGAAAAGTCTCTTAATAGCAACACAAGGAGATTGGAACTACTCCAACACCATTACACATAACTTTACCATATTCTCTCTCTTTTTTTCCAGTAGTTTCTAATTCAGAACATTAAAAGCAAATCGTTGTAGCATAGATAACTGCTAACAACAGCTTCAGACTATTTCACAGTCACAATGACAGATAGATTTTTAAGATCTCTGTAATAAGACAGACCATGGGAAATCTTATCTTAATCTTATTAAAATTTAGCCTTTACACCATAACAACAAAAGTTTGTACAGAAAGAGAGCACAACTTCAGTCACTGCCACCCCCATTCCAAATCTATTGAAGATCCAGAGATCTCAACCAGCTACCGAGTTGTTGCCATTGCTAAAATTAGACTGACTCCAAAATATCTTGAGTGACTGAGAACTGTGAATTTCATACAAGTAGGTTTATAACAGATTGGCATAAGCAGACTTGACAGCCTGTTTATAAAGGTAAAAACTGAAGTGTTCACATTAAACCTTGAAAGCTATAAAATTCTTCTGCTGCTCCAGGTAATTTCTTCCAGCATTTCCTACATTAAAGCAGGGGATGTAGCTGTACCTGATCTTATTTCTTTCTAGACAGGCTTGATTACAGATAAAGAACAGATTTAGGAAATACCCCCCCTTCCAGAAAGGATACTGCATGTCAGGATTTGTTGCCCTAAAATAAGGAAAAGCAGCAGCAGCAAGGAGAAAAAAAACTCTGAAATGCAGAGGAAATAAGCTATTATTTATCTGTGAATTATCTACCAAGGCCACAGACACAAAGTCCTTTAGACTTTCCCAAAAGCTAATCTGCCTTTTGTTTCATCAAATCACTTATAAGAAGAATGTTCGTGGCTAACTCTTAATGTCAAGAACATTAGCTATCTGGCTTTCAGTGATTTCATACTGGTTATGAAATAGGTTCTGAACAGGTTCTGAAGCCATAGTGTGAAAACATACTGTAACTATACAGTCCAGCTTGATGTGCATCACGTCTCTTTATCTGTAGTGCTAAATCTGGCTAAAGAGTCCAACTTTGACAGATGGAAAATTGCTATTAAAACACTAAATATTAGGAAGCCTGTATTTCTTCTAGCGCATTATTGCTAATGAAGCATCCACATTTTTCCCCTCACTTCAACATCAGACAATTAGGATTTCACAAAGTTACAGATGTCTTTATTCCAACCACTAAGCGAGTCTTGCTACTTCCCAACAAGGAACAAGGCCTTTAGTCAGTGATCATCACATCTGTTCCCAGGGAATCCAAGTCACATTCTGCCTCCTTTGAACTTGAAAACCCCATAATAAGAATAGGCTTCTCTCACGCTCTTTCTGTAGCTTAAGAGCATCATTTGGATAAAGTTTTACACTGATCTTTTTCCCCACCACTGAACTCACGCTAACGGTAGAATAAATAGCATTCAACTTGTAACAGTCTTTTGGTTGTTCTGAACTGAAGGTCAAATTCAATTTGGTAATTTGTCTACCTCTGTTTCTCATTTGGAGCATGACAGAATTGGACAAAGGAACAAGTGGTTATCCTGTACAATGACTGGTTTTAATCAAAAGGTATGAACGTAAAGCTAACTTTGAAGTCTACAGCACCCTTAAGAACACGGCAACAAGTTGTACAGGAACTCCGTTTCAGGAACAGACACATTCAAAGACACAGGCTGAAATCCACTGGCAGCTGCACTAACAATAACGAACGAAAGCAATGAACGTGGCATTTTTGAACGAGCAAAGTGATAAATATTAGCAGGAACCCTTGGTAACCCATGGAAGTATTAACACAGGTGAGAATTTTCTCTAAACATCTTTGAATTTGCAGAATTCACAAGCCATAAGAAGCACCTCTGTCAAAAGATTCTACTTAGGAGTCAAACAGTTAATCTCGTCTTGCTAGAATTTCACGTTTGAGTGGCCTTTGCATCATCAGATCTCTTCAGGCATTCAGACCCCAGGACATAGCAAAGTTGTGGGCGAGTCAAGGACAATCACAGTCAGAGCAGTCCCATCGTTAGCTGTGTGAATGCTAGAAGTGCTCTAGTAAAGACAGGGAAAGAAAGGGGGGACAGAAGAGGCAGAAAACCTTCTGGACACATAAAAAGCATTGACTCTTCTTCCAATTAATGCATGAGGAAACCAGATACATTGCTTCAAAACAGTGAAACATACCTCTGGATGTAGGTTGCATTCCAGCAGATCTAGCTTCTGCTTCCCAGTCAATTGCCTATAACATTTATTTTCACTTGACTGAAAAAATCAATAGCATCTTCTACTTAAGACACCAGGGAATGAATTTAAAAAAAAAAAAAAAATCAAACCGCACATGAGGCCCAGTTTGTGGGAACACATGTTTAAAGCCATACTGTCTGAGACTGTTCCCAGTTTGTATTTGTGCTCTTATTTAGACCAGAACCCTTCAGCAAGCGATCTGACACTCCCAGCAGGCACAGGAAACTGGAGCTGTTGCTCTGCCTGTTGGAAAGCCTGACCTCAGTGTGCTTTAATCTACAAAACGAATGACCCTTGAATATTTCAAAATCACAAACTTTGGAGAAAACAGATGACAACAGTGAAAAACAAGCAGTTATGCAGTAGCCTCATCTGAAAATACTCATTTAAAAACTGCTAATCCCAGGAAAGACTGAAGCAAACATGAATAATACCCTTTAGAGATCCACTATTCCAGTAGTCTTGGCTCCTTCAATCTTTTTCACAACCAGAAAAGTCAGTTTTGCTTTTAAATAAAATTAAATAAATAAAACTCACACGAATTTCGCAAAGGTCAGTTAACGCTATCTCTACGACATTCCTCTCCTTTCAGACAGCCTTACTAGATGCACTAATATTTCATACATTCTCAAAATAAAATCCACTGCTAAATGAAAGACTTGTCATCCCCCACAAAAGTCTAAGAAAATATTAATAAGAAACTCAGATACAGAAGTATCACTTGACGTAAAGACTCTCACGGGATTTTGTTAACAACTGACTTTGTTTTACAAGGTTTCCGTACTTTCTTTCGTCTTGAATCTGTTGAGATAGCTGAAGTTCACAAGACCTATAATAATTTCTAATATCATCACAACTAGCATTTTTATCTGTCAATCATCTAACTTATAGTCAAGTGACCCATGTAAACCAAGTCCCCAGAGCTGGGAGATCTTTTATAAACCTAAATTATTTAGATACAGGCACTCATAAATCAAGCCAAAACAGGAAAGTTTTTGTATTTGCTATACAAGTAGAAACTGTTCTTCATTTCCTGAAGTCACATGCCAACTTAGCCAACTTATTCCAAAAGCAGTTGTTCTGGACCAGCTTCAGCATTGCTTCAGGGAAACACGCTGTTATTGAAACAAATAAATCTTTTTAAAGTTCTAATACTTTGCTTCAGTAAAAAAGAATTAAAAATTGCAGCCTGTGTCAGCTCTCAAATGTCAGCAAATAGGCTCAAAAAACAACGTATCTTCAGAAGCAGAATGTAAGAGCTGCCCATCACTTCCACTAACAATCCCTTCCTCAATCATACATGTGGACCATATCATCTCCTGAACCACACATTGAGCAGCAGTGAGCTCATGCAAATAGAATCTTAATTCACAACGAAGAACTCAGCAGCTAAAAATAGAGGAGAAAGACTCGGGTCAGAATGCATCTATGCAAATCATGAGATTGATTAAGGCCACAGAGGAGGCAAACACACCATTTCAGTAGGTATTATCAAAAGATATGGGAAAATTTAACGTTACTAAGAAATCTCTAGAGAAACTGGGCGAGAAATTCCACAGAAATTCTGGTTACTAGTGCAAATACATCTGTAGTGTTCTGAATTACAGCAATTTTTTTTTAAGTCATGCATGATGTGAAAACATTCATCTTGAAAGTAAATTTGTGAAAGAAACTAAAACATTCCTACATCCCTACAACAGATTAGATTGGATGAGCCAGAAATACACTGACATACTAGATTTCTATGTCAAGTAGTTCATGAGAAATATTTCACGTCTGACCCAGCCTCTCTTCTACGTCGCTTTGCACCCTCTTACCAAAGTGGGGGGCTGAAAGGAATGTCTTCCTCCCCCTCAAGCTCTTCCTTCCTTTTCCTGCAGCACTACTGGAAAACTCTTAACCCACTCACTCTGTCACTGGAAACTTCTTACCCTCTTCATCTCTTCAAAATAAACCTCCACTAAATTTTGAGAGGTTTTCCTTCACAGCTCATTATGGGCTAATTTATGCACGAGTCTTTCTCTGCAAGCTTGGCAAAAAAAAAAAAAAACCACCAACTTTCTGTTTCTCTCTCAAATACAACTTGTATGTCTCATCACCCACACTCTCCTCCTTTCTCCCTCAAGCTCCTACCACCAGCAGCACACCTCTGTGATTCCCATAGTATTGCTTGCTATTTGCTTTCTGAAAGGCTGTGGGCTCTACGTTTCTGCGTTTGGTTTCAGGGAGAGTTACGGAAGGAAGGACAAAATGGCCATGGGAGAGACCATAGGCAAGAGCCTGTGGGAAGCACTAGAAATTACTCCATTACACCATTTGCACTGTCCCCTTGGGCAAAAAGCAAAGCCCCAGCGTAGCTACACCAGCAGCTCTCAGGAAGGCAGAGTTATGAAATACTAACGATCTCTTCCCTGATTGTTTTCGTTTTGTTTTGGTTTTTTTTATTAGAATGCCTTGCAAGCAACTCGTCAGACGGGTCTGGTTTAGTCCTGCTGCTCCTTCTCACACATATTAAGAAGACTCGGTGCTAACAAGTATTTTCAAGATCCGCAGGTAAATCTAGTATTTAGGTTTACTTAGCTATCAAGAGATTATAGCGAGGCACGAACACCTTCAGCCTTTCTGCCTTCCTCAAGATAAGTTTAATCACACAAAAGAAAATAATGGAAGTGAGAAGCAAAACCTAACTTTTCAGATACCATCATTGGCAGAGATTTTGCTGTAGAGAAAGGCAATTGTTCAGGATCAAATAAACTGCTTTCTGACTTGGGTCAATATTTCTGTGATTTGACCCGTCACAGGATTACATTAATAAACAGCAACTACAGCTGAAGACTCAAATCACTTACACTCAAGACAATGTCAAATAGAGGAAATAACGAGACGTAAATACGTCAATTATTAGAGACTCTCAAATATCTACAAGCACATACTTGCATTGATATATAACACTCCAGTTTCACATTCAAGAGAGCATAATTCTTGCCACAGCGAGTTGCCGGTCTCATAACAGTAAGTGTAACTGCAGCACACATGCACCCACTCCCCAGCGATTTTACCGCCAACATTATTCATTAGTAGCATTTAGTCAACTTGAGTGCAAGTTTCGTTTCCTGACACACTCGTGCTACATGACCTCAGTAATTTAAGTTCTGCAGAATAACTGTATGGGGAGAACAGCACACATATTGTTGCTACATAAATACCGATTTAAGAGAATAAGCAGATTACCTTTGCCTCTCCTATACTTAAATGTCTTCTGCCACCATAGTGATCTTAGTCTTAAGTGTGACCAGCTGCAACTTCTGAATAACATAATATTAGCAGAAACTCCAACCACAGCAAGTCAACCCAGAAGAAAGCCTGTCTTTCTAATACAGCCATGCCTCACAGTGCACTATTTTTTTCTCTCTTAATCAATATTTTTCTGCTTCAATCAAATAAGATTTGCGAAATAAAAAACCTAAAACAAACAAACATGGTGAGGACCATGGCCAGCATTCCTAAATTAGATCATACACTTGCCTTGACTTTGTTCTTCCCCTTTCTTTCTCTTCCATCAGACACATGGTGCGAATTTTGGGGTTGTCCTGTGCAGGGACAGGAGTTGGACTCAATGATCCTTGAGGGTTCCTTCCAACTCAGGACATTCTATGATTTTATGATTCCTGTGCCTTAACTTTCACTTGACTCTTGTGTGGACTTGGATGCTGTAAGTACTTCAGATCTACATTAAGAACCTTACTTGATGGTTCTGCACACTTGTATCAGTCCAAGGAGGAAAACAGACTCTCCTCTTTACTTGCAAGCTTACAGTACTCCAAAAAGGGAAGGGGAGGAGGGGGAGAGAAGATTTCATTTGTCTCCCCCTTCCTATGCTTGTACTTTACAGTGATGTTTTTGGACTCAAACCACTGTTGCCCGAATTCCATATTTGGCAGCTCAGGTGAAGCCTGTTTTATACCAATTCTCTTGTTTGAAAGTTACAGATACATTGACATCAAAGTAATCTGACAAGTTACAAATAGTGACTGTCTTTAAAAAAAAAAAAAAAACCTCACGTATATTACCATATTAGCATATAAACCTACACACTTCACTCAACTGATATGTCGTACAGTACAGGGCAGTGCCAAACCTTTTATTCCTGCCAAAGCGTAACATGACAGTAGAGTCTGCCAGGGCAGCACCAGCTACTGAGCAGGCGATGGGCCTGGCAGCTGCCCAGGGTACAACTCCTGGCCCTTCTGCTGCCACCATCTCAGAAGCTGATCACTCTGCATTTCCGTCATTCCCTCCATAAGATTAAAAAGCACATAGCTACTTTTATAAATGGTGTTTTGAAACATACAGATTAAAAATATTACCTACCTACTTACTTACTTGGAAAGAAAAATATATGTTTGTAATTTCATTTTAATAACCTCTGTTGCCCAAACCCAGGCAATGAGTGAAAGAAAAATATCATAGCCACAGCACGAGAGAAAGCAGCCAGCTCAATTGTTTGTTTAAAGGCAAGCAGAAGCAGCAGTAACTAGAAAGATTTATTCACATGAAGATTTCAGCTATTGCAAGTGTTACATCTGCTGTCACAGCTACGGAACAGAGTGGCCTATTTTCTACTTGACTTGTGCATCCCATTATTCCTTGCGCATGCCTGACTAACCAAGAGCTGTAGCTTTTCTGCTTGCTGACTCCTCCGAACATCCTCCGCAGGTGAGGTGACACCCTGGTGAAGGATCAGAAATACTATGTACTGGCCTGGACTGATACAACTGATCTTTCCTGAAGAGTAAAGGGAAATAATTCAGGCATATACAATAAACAAATAGAATTTCCAACCCTCACTTCATCACAAAAATTGCCTGCCATTGTGATAAGGAGATTGATGAAGTGAAACACTTAAGTGCCACAGCGTGGCTTAAACTGTGATCAAAGAAGCAGCAAGGAACATAACAAGGAGATATAAGGCATGAAACTAAATCACACTTTCCTAACCATTACTGGAAAAATTGCATTCTTTCTTTTACTGGACAGATGTTAACAAATGTCCAAAAAAGTGTTAGCAAAAATCAACATGATGTTTTGAGGCAGTACTCACACAAAAATCCTAAGAGATTTTCCAGCTACATAAAGAGCTAAAAACTCAACACTGACAACTGAATTGCAATCATGAGGCTTATATCATTATTTCCCTCTTCAAAGCCACTGTACACCGAGATAAACCATTACACAGGTTATATAAACACCCTTATTTTCTAGCCCTTCTGGACAACGAAGATACTCATGAAAGTGTTGTAAACCCAGGTGCTTAATGTAGCTAAATGCATAATGCAGGCAGTACCGCTAGACCTCACCAGAACACCCAAATACTACTAAAGTAAATGGAAGCTGCAGGTGCTCAAGATCTTTAAAAACATGCTCATGCGGTGTATGCAAATGTCACACTGACATTGTTCAAACCTGACTGCCTATTAAAAAAAAAAAAAAAAAAAAAAATCTTTTGCCTTCCACAGAAATCAATTGGTTCACTAGAAACATGCCCAAATGATATTCTGCTCTAGGCTGAAAAAGCAAAACTAAGCTGTTACTTTGTTGAGAAACTGCTTTTATGCCCCAGCCATTCATGGAGATCTAAGCAATACAACCACTTTTTTTACAAGCATTTTATCGAAGAGCTTGCCAAGCTCTGTATAAACACATTTTACTATTTCATAAAGTTTATATGCCAAGTTTTTGAAACATGAAGTGACAGGCTCTCAGTGGAATTTCTCCAGAGCTATGAGCTTCTTATTGCCCTCAGCCTCCCAAGACTGTAAATAGACTATAAGAAGTAAGTAGCCAGAATCTTTTCCTTTTATACAAGAATGCCTTGCAAATTTGAAATATTGAAACAGTCTCTATGATCAGCCAAAGAAGAATTCCCTTACACAAGGCTCAAATCCCCCAGTGATCAGCAAACTGTAAATACACATCACTGCTCAGTGTCTGTGGCCAGCAATAGAAAAAGTTTCCCTCCATCAAGGACCCCTTAAAGTTAAGAACTGATGCTAAGTATCTTCTATGCTGCAGAGATATTTTATCTAGATGTTTTCATAATTAAACCATCTAATCTTAATGATTTAGGTTGTTTTCTAACTTGTCCACATCTTACTTTCACCGAAGGTCCTAAAGTTACACAAAAGCAACTGAGAGTGAACTCACCAATGCCATAAAAAGGAAAACCAAAAGAAAAAATAACCCAGTTACAATAACCCAGAATAACCCATAACTTCATTAAGTAAAACCCCTGAGTATATAGTACAGTTGTATTTGTGCGATATTATATTGCATTTCAGTCTGACTGCCTACTGAAACTCTGCACTTCCTTTAACCAGTTAGTTTTCTTATGGTTCAAGGTGTCCCTTTGATTATTACCAGCTCTGACACACTAGCTATCTTTTTATCATGTTTACTTTTGCTTTACTAGCCATTTGCCTTTATAATACTATTATTATTGTAGGGATTTTGAAGACAGGCCCTTTATGGTGCTTTGTAGCATCAACGTAATTCTTGCAATAGCTTTCCATTGCCAATGACAGAAACAAAACACAGAAATTAGAAACAGACATAAAATACCTTTTTTTTCGTAAGAAGGTAAAATCAAAGCTCTGCCTCTTTTATGCTGTTCTTACAAGCAGTAATTTTAGGATTCCTATATCAAGCAGCAAAACACATTTAACCAGCACTTTCGGTGTTTTTACTACCGCTTCCTCTCATATATCTCATTATATATAAAAATATACTAAAACTAAAAAACAAACTACTAAACCCACAAATATTAGAAGAGCTCAGTGGCAGCATTAGTACTTAGAAAGGCTTTAGCATTTCCTTTTTAAGTTAGCAATGCTCTAGTATTCTCAAGGTTGAAGAGCAAGGTAGTCAGAATCGGAACTCATTTTCCAGCATTTAATCCTCCACCTGAATTAGTACACTTTCAGTTATTAATCCCTTTGATACTACATCCTTTGAACTCAGAGTTTAAATTTTCAAGACACATATGAATGCAATTTACTTATACACAAAAATCCCTCGATGTCTCTATTAATCTAAAGCAGGAGCATTCCATTAACTACTTCCAGAACTTTATTTTTTAAGTTGCCATTTTCCCATATTCAGTCGTTTTCAAAGTTTCAGTTGCCTATAGTGGAAGGCTATTACTCTCTTGCTGTCTCTTAGAAAGGTATCCCCCCGATTTACACAAGTTTATTTTAATTGAACTTTACAGTATGCTTAGAACACTTCGATAAATGCAATCTGTTTGTGTGCTCTTCACACACCTCAGCGAAAAAAGTGCTTAATGGCTCTTCTGAAAGAAAAGGGTTGTCTTCAGAACCTGCACCTGTGTGAGTGCCTTACTCAGGCCTCAGGACTGCTCCTCTCCAACAACTGCAACCCAGCAAAGAAAGCCTAAATTGCAATCTGAGCTCCTTATCACTCTCTTAACCACAGTACAGTAAAAATGGCATCCATGGGACACCCATCCCATGGTGCTGGCTGAAGAGAAGAATGGTGCCAGGGAAGAGAAAGAAGCCTTACTTAGCCAACATACATGGGTTTAATGGCTAAACGACCTCTCTGGACCTAGCCAGCAGGCAGGTATTTGGGGACAGGGGCAGGTATCATGCTCTGGCATGGGAAGCCGTGCCGAAAGGGTCACACCTCCCACACACCTGTGTGCAGGTACTGACAGCAGCTGCCGGCTCTGCCTGCAAGGAGCCTCCTCGACACGCTGCCAAGCCGAGCCCACCCGGCTCCGGGCTCAGCAGGGTACCGGGGGCTGGGGCCAGACCAGGGACCGACACACCTCCCGGGGCTGCCCGGGCGTATCGCCCTGAACGGGAGAAGCCCGGCGTGGGGGGTGGCGGGTAGGCAGGTGCTCCCCGCATCGAACTTGCTCGTTTTCCAATCCCCTCCAAGTTCTCGGAGCAGAATGCCAAAGCACGAAGGCGGTCATACAAAAGATGAAAGCGACGACCCGAAACCCGGTACGAAAACCAGAGGCGATCCCAACGGCAGAACCCGCTGGCACAGCACCCCTCGCCCGCCGCGCCGGCGGGGGAAGCCGGGGGGGCAGAGCGGGACGCGGCACCGCGGCCTCGGCCACCGCGGGCAGAGCGCTGCCGCGTCCTCCGGCCGCCAGCACGGAGAGCGCACGCCGGAGACCGCGA
>VWYH01008165.1:354895-456953 GCA_013399365.1 Pampusana beccarii | reverse complement strand
AAACCTGAGGCAAATGTCTGTTGTTCATGCCATATACAGAAAAGACTAAGCACTGACTGTTGAAGCAAAAGCACTTTTTAAACCCTTTTCACCAGACGTCAAACATTTTATTGTCAAACCCCTATAGTGTTTCTGGCTGGATAAAGTGTCAAGGAGAAGGTGACTATGACTTTGGACTCACAGAAGATGCAGAAACAAGAGTTGATGTAAGAGAAGTGTGGGGATGATGCATCCACAGACAGTTACTAGCTGCTTTTACTACAAAATGTGAATACTTTTGCTGCTGAGTAAGACTTCTTATCACTAGCTTCTATGTTATCCTCATGCCGATTTTACACATAGGCATTCAGCAAAATAAAGGCAATCAAAAGTATTAAATGAATGCACCTAAGCTCAAGTACTTTCAACTACTGTATTAATGTTTCTTTGAAAGACAAAGTGCCCTTGGTTCCCTGTAGCTTCTGCTAGTGTATTGTGTCTGGTTGGGATGGGCTTAATTTTCTTCACAGCAGCCTTTATGGTGCTGTGGTTTACGTTTGTGACCAAAACAGTCTTGATAATACACCAGTGTTTTAGCTATTGCTGAGCAGTGCTTGCACAGCATCAAGGCCTTCTCTGTTTCTCACTCTGCCCCCACAGTGAGTAGGCTGACATGAGCTGACCAGAGATACTGCATGCTGCTTAACTTCATGCCCAGTGATAAAACTGGGGGACAGTTTTTGCAAAGTTGCCACTGCTTGCAGACTGGCTGGGCATCAGTCTGCTGGTGGGAGGTGGTGAGTGACTGCATTTCCATCACTTGTTTCTTTTCTTTTTTTTTTTCTTTCCTTGACTTACAAAACTGTCTTTATCTTGACCCCTGCATTTTTCTCACTTTTGCCCTTTTGATTCTCTCCATCATCCCACTTTGCGGGGAGTAAGCGAGTAGCTGGGTGGATGTTTAGCTGCTTGCCAGGGTCAACCCACCACCCATAGGAAAGCTCTGAGGAAAGATTGGGAAGGAAGTGGGGTGCATCTTTCTGGGCTAATTGCTTTGCCATGGCTTTCATCTTCTACTCCATATGTAGAAACTAACAAATCACTATTTTTAGGACTGGGTGGAAGAAATCACAGTTCATTTTCTCTTCCCCATCTACCGGTGTCAGCAAGAAGGCAGTATGGATCTCAGAAGGATGAACAAGCTGGTAACATTTCCTGTTGTGTGAACCAACCAAGCAAAATGTCCTGCTTCTTCCAATCTCTAATGCAGGCATAGGCAACCTGTAGCTCTGAAACCACATGAAGCTTGTGTGTGGCTTCTGCGAGTGCTACACCATATGAGAGACAGCAGGCAGCGCAAGTACAGAAGTTCCTGCACATTCTGTATGTTCAGCTGCCAGAAAAAGCAAACAGACTGAAGCCACTGAAAGCAAAATTACCCTGGCCCCTTGGACTCAGCTCTACTCTATAGCAGAATGTATATCAGCAGCGTATAATGTCATTTTACAGTTTGCCCTCTCCTTAATGTGATAAGACTTCACATGAATTAGAGCTTTTATCTCTCATCTTCTTCAACCTGAAACTGTTGTGTTTGATTCTGCACAGCCACAGTCTGATACCATGACAGCCAAACCAAATCTTCCTCTGACTGAAGTTTTCTTACCATTGTGTAAACCTGTGGCAAAACAGGCTCCTCTGCTAACCCTGGTACTTCTGAGGAGCTGTAGGAATTTGGAATCTACAGGTGTGTGAGCTTTTCTGTACTGCCTGAAAGCAAAAAATATGGAAAGGTGTTTATTTGTTATTTCAGAGTATGGAGACTTAAATTTTAGGGAGTGAAATTCATACACTCTTTAAATCAAATGGAGCTTCAACAGTAACTTATGGAGCCATGTTTACACCAGAGTCTGTTCCAAACCTCATTGTTACCACTGGAAAAACTACATTATATGTTTCAGTTCTTGTGTCTATAAAGTAGAAACAATTACATGTAGACCTCCTTAATAAGACTATCTGAAGTCTTATTGGCAACGTTGGACACTCTGAGTCGTAACCATTATTTGGTTGTTATTACTTTATTATTGCAAAATGATAGTTGCTAGTGCAAACAAAACTTTCTTCATATAAGCTATTGAGTCCATCACTCGCAACAGATTCTTTGTTATAAGACAAAACACTGAGAGGTATAACTTTAGCATGCTTGTTATAGAAGCAAGCATGCTTGAAATAGAAATTGTGATATCAATGGCAACAGAAACAATAGCAGTAGACTAGCATCAGATTACCAAATCGTTTTCAGTAGTGAAATCCTGAATACTGTATGCAGTGAACTGGACGCTTTTGGCAAAGGATAAACTAATTAAAAAAAAAAAAATTGTTTAAATAGCAGTTGTTGTGCTGATTACAGCAGGAATCCATTTCAGGTGCCAAGCTCACTTCAGTCTGTTTAATTTTGATACGTTGCTTTTGACTCAAGTCGTTCCCAGGTAGAGATCAAGTTGTGTTGTTAAGAAGTGTCGGAAAGGAGTCCCTGGCTTCTTTGGATCCACATCCCATTCTTGGTTCTTTCCTGGTGTCCACCGCTCGGGCTCCCTGCCCATCATCAATCTTCCCTTCCCCCAGTGTCCACAGCTCCTTCCTCCTGCCTCCCAGCTACCAGTTGGGTGAGAACCAAGGGGATGTGGCTGCTTTTGAGGTAGGCATGTGCTGGCTGCCAGCAAACTACACATAATAACTAACCTTTGAGCTCAGGCAGCAGCCTTTCAGTTACAGTAATAATTTGAAGGAAGTGGTCTTTTCTTCACTGAGCTGTTATGTCTCATGAAACCTGGAGGAATTTCATAGCCTGCAGCTTTCTGCTTCTGTGTCAAATGTAACTGAAATGAACTTGTGGGTTCAAAAGTTATTAGAGAGGATCTGACAAGATTGGTAGGCAAACAGCATATCGCCTCAGCCCTGTTTCCTGAGGCTTACAGTCACAGATAAGTGTCTTCTGACAGTATCATAGATACAATTCTCAGTAGTTTATAAATAAGGTTTGAGGACAGAAAGTCTAGGCAATATGCAAAATATTGGTGTCAGAAGTTTCCATACCATTTACAACATGCAAGGGAGATCTCCAAAGCCATTTAGTTGCATCACAGCAGAAAAAGTACAATTTTTCTGATTTATCAGGATTAATACAGGATTTAGTAGAGACTGGGATTGCATTTCAGGAGCCAGAACATGAGCCTTTGTTGAATGTCTCTGCTCCAGTGGTTAGGCATCATTTCCCGAACATATAAAATTGTAGTTTGTTGTCAGAACCTAGAGTAGTTTATTTGTAAATTAATTTAAAAAAAAAAAAAGTATTAATCGGTCTATACTATACAACCGTACTGAATGATTTTTCACTGCCTTTAGGACTTCCAACATATGAAAGATCTTCTATTAGACATCCACAGATGAGAATCATATGCTGTATATATGAGTGTATTTTCTGCCTTTATTAAGTGTATTCTTTTTTTCATATTTCCAACATTCTAAACTGTACCCAACTTGAATTCAGATGCAGAAGGAACTGGGTTTGGCCCAGTGCAGGTAATATGACACCTGTTCTAAAGTCTGATAAAATTGCATGTTTCTTTTGTATGTAATCTCTTTTCCTTGATATCACTTAAGTATTGATACCACATGTCATCCTTATCCCACCTGGAACACATTAAAAGTTCGGGAGGGGAGGAGCCGAACATCAAATTCACCTTCATATGACTTTGATGGAAAGAAGATAAGTACATGAGCTGAACTCAGTGGCATTACAAGTGAACTTATTTCTGTCTGACATGAATTCAGATTTCTTTGAAAGTATGTCAGGTCACTGAAACAGTAGAAAAAGCCGTTTAGTGTCAAAAAGGTCTTTAAGAAGAACTTAATTCCTGAAAGCAATCTGGTGGGTATACCAGTTCTGGATGAACTGAAAATAGAGAAGTAAATTTGGTGAATTACTAATGATCAAACAATAGGCAGTGATCATAGCTTATATCCGTCAGGTAGCAAGGCACGTAGAAACTTTCACAGTGAAAGGAGGTAATAGAGAAGTTCTGTGCAGCTATATGAGAAACAACACTGAAAATAAATATAAAAGGTGGAGGAAAGCCCAGAGAATACGGGGAATTTGATTTCCCAGCTCAATCTGGCCGTGCATAAAAAGCAGATCTAAGTGCTGTGCCGTGACTACTGCAAAGCTTTCAGCAAGCCAAATCCCATAAAATCCCCTTCAGGAGTTCTTTCCTACATACAGAAGCTACATGGACTTAGCTGAAGCGATATTACCCAAACAAGTTCGATTGTTGTGCACAGTTTCTCTTACATCGACTTTAAAACTATTTTTATCTGTTTGGTTTATGACTGTACATTTCCACCATAAGCACAATTCAAGTTTGCAAACAGTTGCTCCATTCAGAGTTGTTACTATTCCCCAGCCCTTCATCACTGACCTTTTCAAAAGGCCATTTCCACCCACAGTTCTGCCAGGCTGTTCCAAAACGGGTCCCTCAGTGCCAGCAAGGCTGGCTAACAACCTCCAGTGAAGCGCCCAAGGGGATGAGCTAAGAAGGACCTGCACAACAAGATGTGGGTGCAGTAACCTGCTGCTGGATGGTGACAAGCACCAAGATGTCATATGTTCACCTGCTCCAGATGTGTTGGGAAGGAAACTGCAGCCTTGGCCCTGCTGATGGCTGAGCCAGTATAAACAGATCTAAACCATGATAAAACCTCAACTGCCTACAGCCTTGTGTACTGTACTTGCTATATTGATTTGGAAATTAATATTGCTAACCTGGTAACCCCTTTGTGCAGACATATTTATAGCATTCTAAAGGGCTTTTTTTCCGTTGAGGTGATACTCCTATAAATTTACCTCTAGTACAGTAAGTTATTTTGTCATCATCTACAGCAGGAAGTTGTGTTGCATCCTGCGCCAATATATAAGCACAAAAGAAGATGAGTATCTTCTCTTTATCTACATCTTTTCTTTATCTATCATCTCGTGAGACCATTCTAATTAATCTCATCTAATTATACTGCAATGTAAAATAGTGCAATTTTTAAGTAATTCTAGGAGGCCTTTATTAGCCTAATGCAGCAAAAGGGACACCAAAAAAGGCTACTGAGTAGGGCCAAATGAAGCTGGGAGAGATGGGCTGTAAGGTATTATGATATTCTCATGCTGTGTGGTGTGAAGTGTGCCACAATGAGAGGTGCTGATAGCGCCCTACTGTAGCCAGGTGTCCTGAATGCCATTTTGTGGCATTTGAAAGGGTACACTTTGAAACCAAGTAAAACAGCAGAATAAATGGATAACTTCTGATGTTAAAATCCTTCAGTCCCAACATTGTATTTATTACACAATATATGTCTAAATGATGCTCCTTATTTAAAAAAATACCTTCCTTGAGAAACCTACGCAGAAGTCATTACTATATGCAAATATATGTTGAATGTATAAATACATAACATATAAAATTATTACACATTTCTAATTGCAAGATTGTGTTAACAGGGGTATGGCTGCTTGCCTGCTTGGATTCTTCTATTTTACATTCGCTGTGTGGGTGCGCTTTCCTAGCACTACTGCATGTTATCAGTTTTATAACTGGTGCATTATTGCCTGAAGTGTGACCCTCAAGCGCAGTGCAGCACCATGCCTTCTGCGTGTTTACATCCTGTCGTAAAGGTCTGCTCTTCCCTTTCAGTTTGCCTGAACCACAAAGTCCTCAGAACTCACCGTGATGCTGAAGGGAGTGAGTAGTAAAGCTACATACAGGCACAACAGACCTGGAGAAACAATACAGGTAATGCATATTCAAGCACCATGTGCCAGTGGCCGCATGGTGGGCAAGGAATCCCATACGGTGGCTGTCAGCCACCGAAGTCCCTAGTAGAGCAAGACAGCCTGAACAACAGCCATCGCAAAGGCAGCATCAGAGTTAGAGACTTCAGGAGTGGCTTAATACTTGCTAAAAGCTCCACCTAGGCACTCTACACATCTTAGGAATGCAAATATTTTGCAGCACTCTGATCCTGGTAGGAGGTTCCTTCTTTGTAATTTTAGAACAAATCCAATCTTCATATCCTGTGGGACAATTTCTGCATGAAAATAGTGAACTCAGATATCCTTCTTAGTCAGAGGATTTGAAGCTTAAGCCATTCTGAAAGCTTCACTGTAAATAATATTAAAAAAAAAAAAAAAGAGCCCAGCATATGATGCAGGCAAAAAGCTTAATTTCATGGTTTAAATAATTTAGATACAGCATTAGAAAATTATTAGGTGAGACAGAAAGATCATAAATTAACACATGAATTTATCTACTTTTTCTAGCTGAGGTTCAGTTTACCTGAATAAAAACATTCTGACAGACAGATACCAAAAAGGCATGGCAGGAGCTGATATCCTGATAATGATGGTAAATTGTGTAAGGGTATCCCAGAGAAGAAGCATATGCTGGGACGGTCACTGACAACCATAACAGTTATTTAATTCTGCTGGAATTAATGGGCTTACTGCTGCCCTTCCCTATTTTTCCTTTAGAACAACTTTGCATAAGAAAGAAAGTTTGATGGAAAACGTACATGTCTTCCCAGCTCAGGAATGAGAAACACATGAGAAGGACCCTGAATACAAACCACCCTTGAAGCATAAAAGTAGTGCTTTGTATTGAAAGTCAAGACATGAAGAAAACTTGACATACACCCTGTCTCGGAGAAGGTTTGACAAAACATGACTCCATACCATTCTGCAGCTCAAAACAACCGTACCGCTTGGTATGCTGAGTGGGAGGCTGCAACAGATCCCATTGTCATTGTACTCACTTGTGTAGTAAAGGCCACCTTGCACCATCATCTTTGTTGACAGAAAATAAGGGAGTGGTATATCCCCTTTTTACAAAACAGATGATCTCAGCTCCTGGCACTGAGCATTTGACTGCATTTCTTGCTGCCCTGAGTTCAAACAGATCAACATGTGGCTGTGCTGTACCACAGACCCTGAGCCTCCACACTCCCTCAGAAGATGCCTATCTGCTGCTGCTGCTACTGCATTTATGCAGAAAATGCGGGAGCACTCAGCAGCTGGCCCAAGGTGTGTCCCTGACAGATATAGATACCTTGTAGCTGTTTGCATAAAGTCTCACAGGCTGTGTTAAATCAGTACAGGGAGCAACATTACCCAGAAGAGGTAAACACAGTGCTCAGAGCATCGAATTTGTGCACAGGCTTTGTCATTCCTTGTTGGAGGCAGGGTTTGATGAGAAAATAGTCAGTCATTTAACTGACAGGCTTAAGGTATTGTGTGAGAGCCAGCTGTGACTTCCAGAAATATAGCATGAAACCCAGAGAATAAGGAATTTGTTGTCTCTATTGATTTTTTTGTTAACAAATGTAGCACCTAAGCTGCATGTAGATGTGTTTTTTAAATGGTTTCAACCTCTGTATAGCCCCCCTATTATCAGTTATAATTACACAGGAACATTAACCATGTTAGTATCAAACTAAGAATGCTACTTTTGTATTATGTTTATTACATTATCTTATATACTGATAACAATCCTACGTACTCTTGCTTTTTTTATGCTGGTGTTTTCCATTAAATGTACTTGTGTCATTTTAAAAAATCAATAGCTGTATTATCTTCAGATTGCCTCATGTATTGTGGCACTGTAAGAAACTAGGTGTTGGAAATAAAATGTTAAGCCACCCAAAGCCACTGCAGTTAATCATATTTAACACTTGACTAAACCGGGCTCACCAGAGCTTTTGGTAGGATTGGGAATAAACAATCCTGCTCAAGTACTTCTGTTGTATTACGTGAGAGCCCATTAATAGTTGCAGTTTCTACTAAGGCTGGATGTAATTCTAGAAGCCAAAGGCCCTGTTGAAGTTCAGGAATATTTTGTACCTCTCATTTCTCTGGTACAGCAGGTCTTGGAATGGCCTAACATGTATTTTTCTATGACCTACGGACACACTGACTATTGATCATAAGTATGTTTGCTTTTAATTAATACATCATCTTGAGAAGCACAGGAGAAGAGATGCAGAGAGTATACTCTGCTGGGTGACTTCCACAGTGATGCCAGAGCACTGAGCTGCTTTTTATTTATTCTTCTGAACCTGTAATGAAAATGTACATGCTCTACCACAATTAAGAGTGATAACTTTTGTCATATTTGTCCATATTTCCACTGCCAAACTGATGTGAAAACTCAGCTTTTTTGTTGCCTGAATAATGTAATTCCCCCAAACAACTCACACTTGAATTGGAACAGGAAAAAACCACTTCTGAGGAGCAAGAAGAGAGCAGAGTGTTAAGGCAGGGCAGGCACCAGTGTGGAGAGCCAGGGGTTCATTGAAACATTAGAGACAGATTGCCAAAGAGGCGAGATGAGTACAGCAAGGAAAGCAGACAGGAGCTGAAGGATGTCCTACTGCATTTTACTTTAAAAGGTATGCTTTTTCCATGTGGTAACACTTGAACTTGACTTTTTTTCTTAAAAGGAATAGCTTTTTATTCTGTGGCTTAGCATAACAAAGGGAGAAGCTTTTAATAATAGTGTGCTTTTCTTCGGCTTTCAGACAAGGGAAAAGTTCTGATTTCCTCAAAATATTTATTTTACCCACAGAAAAATTGTCTTTTTATCCTCCTGAATCCTTTTTGATCATACATAATTTTCTTGGGTTCCCATGCTTTTCTTATCTTCACTCTGTAAAGATACGTTCTTGGATCTTCCCAATACGCATGGTTGGGAACCTGCAACTCTGAGTACTTGGGCCTTTGTCTTTGGTGGCCACATTATGATGGTCATAACCACTGCATCCTGTGCTAAGTTTAACACTGACTGCACCGTTACAGTGCTCATACTTCAAGATCCCCTGTATCAGTTCTCCCTTTTTTAGGACTAAAAGGCAATCCCCAGGAATTTAGCATCCCTGCAGCAATGCCTTTACCCAGAGCAAGCTGTCTGGAAGGATACAGACCTTCCTGCAGGGAAAGAAGTCTTAGGAATTTTCAAATTCCTTTTCCTTCCTGTTACCAAGCAAATCTAACAATCTCTCCTTTGACAGAGGGTCCTGGCAAAATACAGCCTCCATAATTGCTGAAGGACTGATGCAGATTAAGGGGGGGACATGGGTTAGACAACGGATAATATGCTTCCAGACCCTCTTTATTCTACAGAGAATGCTGACTGGGAACATACAAGGAGAGGCAGAACATCCTTGAGAAAAAATAGGCAGAAAACAAAAGCAGGCAGATAGGTGCATCTGTTACCAATCAGCTCTTTAGACAACAAGTTTAGCAGTCGTGGAGCAAAAGAAACAAGCATTCCCTCAGGCTCAAATTCCTCCTTGGAATTTTTCAAATGTCCATGGCTGCAAGGCTGTAATTCCCAGTCCACCCTGGGAAGAGTAGCCTCTTTACCAGCCTCTTTTGCTGGCCTCTTTACCAGCTTGACAACCCAGCCAGGGAAACCAGCAAAAATTTGACTACCTGTATAGAAACCATATTGGCTAGCTGAGAAAAGTTGCCTTAACAGTACATTAGCAGATTTAGCCCATTAATCTAACACTCCAACAAAGAGTTGATCCATTCCTGATTGTGTATGTAGTCAGTCGCCGTGGTTCTTTGTTTGTTTGCTCTCAGTAAACATATTTAAATTACAAAATTAACTTCCTGTGAAGTTGTTTATAGTACTCATTCAGCTTTTCTCCATGAGAATGGAAAACTGCAAAGTACATTACCACTACGCTGTGTGCTCATATACTAGTGTTAAATGCAGTCAAACTCCAGTAGTTTCCTTAGCATAGGAATAGGTTTGCTTTGTAATGTCAATGCTGACTGAATAGCAAAAGTTTCTGTAAAAACACTTGCATTTAAAGCTTGAACACGTATCCTTGTACAACACCCTTGTCCTTACGGCCCTCAGTGCTGGCTACCAGCTCCCCCCTCACTCCCAGCTGCCCCAGGTATCCACGCACCTCATCTCTAACTCCAGCAGCCCAACCTGCCTTGCTCTTTGCTTGTCCTTCCTGACATATTGCAGGCAGGGTGGCTCCTGCCACTCGTCGCTCTGGCACTGGGCTCCCCTGGCAGTTCTTGCAAGAAGAATGGGACCTGAAGTGATGGACTTGTGTGGGGAGGGAACTTCAGGGAGAATGTTCTGGCCATATAGAGAGTGCATCCACATTGCTGTTTTTGATTGGAAGAGCTTTTGTTCTGCAGATCCATTCCTAGGGGCGTCCGTTGTGATCATGTGTGCAGCAGCAAGAGGAGGACCCTCCAGAAGTACCCTGCATCTGTGTTGTATGTTCTCTTTGCTTCTAAAGTGTGTTCTTGTGCTCCTGGATATTTCCAAACCCTCCCTCAGCCTCTGGACTTTAACCTCAAACCAAGGAGACTTCAGTAATGAATGTAGTTAATTTGAAACTGATTATTGTTTCTAAGTTCAATAATGGGAAAACTGACTATCAGCAAACAGCCCTCCCAAGAACACAACTTTACAGGGATCTAATGTTTCCCTTAACCAAACAGTGCCATAGTAACTAACCTCATGTTTGCCTACTCAACCTGCCAATCTACTGCCATGCTTTCCCTATTGCTTAAAGCAGGCCTCACAAAACCTGAACTAAAAGCATGCAACAGTTACAACAGCATGATTATTTCACTCAGACTAGGCTTAATAGGTTGTGTTACTTGTGAATTTTAAGTAAATCCTCCAAATTCACCTTGCATTTGCCAAAACAAATGTTGAATCTCTTTTTGGTTCCTGCACCTGGGAAGCAAAGGCTAAGTTTACTTATCCACGCTTCAATAAAAAACAAGCAAAGAAAAATGATTCCTGTAAGTGCTTCGTATCCTCCTTGATCAGCCAAGCTTTACATCATGGACAAATATGTCCATTTGTATTCGGAAGATACAGACTCAGGATGCGTCCAACCTATTTCCCCACCACAACCTCGTCATCCCCCGCTTCAGATTCCTCTGTTCCCCAGGCACCACCCTGATTCATAATCTCAAGAAAGCAGGAGACACTTAATGATCTTGCAGATCTGCTTGAGAACTGTTTTCACTGTGGATTTTCCAGCCCCATTGATTGCCCTCTACATGGTAAGCAGGCCTGCATTACTAACTTCTAGAGCATGAATGCTATTTGCTTATCTGTCATCAGAGTGGCTCTCGCTCCGGTGTCTCTTTGATGAAGGCCAGGGCCAGTACCTCTTCAGCATACAATTTCATTATGTGGCTTTCTTCACTCTTAAATCTCTTCATCCTCTGCTAGTCACCTGAAGCCTGCAGCACAAAATTTTGCCTTCAAGTGTGTTTTTTCAGGCCCAGAAACATTCTTCCGTGGTATTGTTTTTTATGTCCTCTATAAAATTTCATCATTCTTGTCCCATCACTAATCATCATTTTAGAAGGGGTTGCTTAAGTTCCACATATATGAAGGATATGCAACCCAGAAATGTGAGGTACATTACCTTTCACAGCTCTCATGCTTATGACAGAGAGAGAATTGCAAAGTATGGATTTAAAAGAAAAACTGTATTTTAGAATGTGCAATGGAAAATAGTGGGAAACTGATTCTAAAATCTTGACACTGGAAAAATTCTGCACAGGAGTGCAGTACAAGTTAGCACAGGGAGACCTCCTCACGTTTTGGTGTGGCTCCATCCAGTACAACCACATTTGGTGAAACTGGGTTGTGTCAGGCTGAGCAGCTATGTATAAATGTACTCTGATGTTGCAGTGTCAGCTGCTGCAGGCCGACAGCATACTTTCTTGTGTAGTCATATCTTTAAACCTTGGGATTGGCAGTTACTCTGCTTTGACTCGAAGTCGAGAGAACTAACTCAGATGGAGACATCAGAACTGCAGATATCTAAAGTCAGATAACACAAATTCCAGTGCTGGTGCTGTGAAGATGGAAGACAAATGCTCTCAGATCAATGTTCAGCATGGGTCTTTGCTGCCATTCTGCCAAAATTTTATAAGAAACTTATTGATATTTTCTCTCCAGTAAAGATACATAAATCTTTCTGTCCCAGAAAAATAAAGGCATGCTTTTATGTAGCCGTTTCATGCAGCATTCATAGAACATTCTTAGCAGTTTAAATAAATTATATTAATAAAATAAATTATTTCATAGTTTACGATTTATTGTAGCATAGTTTGTAGCATTCCTGAAAATGTGTAATAAAACTGTTGCCGTTGCTGCACATGCAGTGCAATTCTCTGCTCACTCTTCCCAGGCTGGCCATATAGTTTCACTGCCAACCTTATGCCTACTCTTCCAGTAGAACAAGTAGACCCTTTGGTGTACCTAGAATATTTAATGAATCCTTGTCTAAAATAGGTCAGATGATTCATGCCCTAAACCTACCTGTTCTTCTACATTGAGCACCAAGGGAAGCCCTGGGTGACACATCTTAGTGTTCAACATCTGCATTGCATATATAAAAGTTAAATGAGATTAATTTTTCTGGTGGTGTTTGTAGTTGTTTCATACATTTCACACTTTCCAAAGAGCTCAAATACATGTTTTTTGAAAGCCAAGAAAGGACTTGAAAAATCTTTGACCAAAGGAAAATATTGGTCAACTTTTTCACAAATCTTTTTGCCATGGAGTGATGAATGTCTTAAAACTGTCCACAAAGTAAATGCACACATGGATGCAGTGGAGAAGAATAAACAGACAGGGAAAGGTGCAGACATCTGGAGCAGATAATCTGAGGCAGAGGAAACAGGCAGAACCTAGACAGAATTTACTGAAAGTCTATATAAATACAACGGTCAAGTTTTCTGTGTGAAATTCAATACGAAAAATTTCTCAGACTCAAATGTACCCTGTTCTAGGCTAGCAAATTAAACTGAGAAAACAGTAAAGCTTCATCACTCTAGTAGTCATGTCAAATGACGTAGTGTTGGCACGCTGAATTACGTTATTTTCCTGGCATAAACAGACTGGATACAAAGAAAGATAAATACATTATTAGCTTACCTGCCTAAATCTTGCCATTTTCCTTATAAAATTAGAGATTGAAGAGATTGTCTGAATTCACTTCTTGCTCTAAATCACAGAAAAATACATCTAAAGTAATTTTTGTACATGATGCTTTACAATTCAAAGAACTAATTTGAAGTTATTAACTTCTTGTACCCCAATTATGTTGGGTGACTGTCAGTCAAGAAAATCTGCTCTGTCTCTTACCATTGTCTGTGTGTGTCATTCCTAACTACAAGGAACAGGTTTCCTCGTTGGCGGCAAGTTTGGATATAGAGTATCCAGATCAGAAGAGTTCTGCAAATGAAACACGCCTTGAGTATGTTGAATGCCTTGCTGAAATATGAATTGAAGAGACCAGAGAGATGGTAGGTAGGAGAATAAAAGAAATTTTAAAAAAAGAAAAGTACAATCAAGTTATATGTTGCAAGCACTAAGTTAAAAAAAATCAAATTATTGTGATTGAACTGACTGTATTGCTTAAGATGTGCCTTTTTTCAAAACTATGCAGCATATATTCTATAATTGCACACCGAATAAAATCACTAGTAAGAGATACCCTGTTGATCAAGTGACAAAAAGGCTCCTGTGCTTGCAGTTAGTAAAAAATGTATAAAAGTTCAATGTGCGTCTTCTACCACAGTTGGCCTAGCTGGTGCACAAATGCAAAACTGCAATCAAAGACAGTTGAGCAATTTAGACCTTAACTAGTATTTTGAAAACATAGAGGGTGGGGTAGTATTAAACTACTAAAGAATTATTTATGAAAATAAGGGCACAAAGTACACTGTGGTTTAATCGAGGACTACTGATCCATGGCAAAAAAAAAGGAGTGCCATCATGAAAGACTAAGATTTTTGCCAGCACCCTGTTGGACATTATGATCAGCTCCACTAATGTACAGCTCTATGTAAAAGCTTTGCCTCCTAGTCCCCAAAACAGCTAGATTACTTCTTTTGTATCATCCAAAAATATGCCCTTTGTCACAATTTATCCCAGAGCAACTTTCAGAAATGAGTTGTGACCTTTATTGAAAGGTTTCGTTTTCGAAATGCTGACACAAGCTTAGCTGCAGTGTGGTCAACAGGGAATGCTACTACAGAGAGACTTAAATGACGCTGTCATGTAGAGTAGAATAAATTATTTCAATTGTAAACCAGCTAATTATACATTAAATCTGGTTTCTACTCCTCTTTGTTATAAGAAAGCTTTTTCCTGCTATGTATGAAATATAGCAGTCTGCATAAAACCACATAAAAAGCCATTTTGTTTTTATCATATCGATACCACTCAGTGTCTTATTTTGAGATTTGTATTTCTTTTCATGTGATAGCCTTGTGTTTTCTTTTGGCTTCAGTTTCGGAGTTTTAAAATTTTGAATGTACACATTGACAAATACCCCAGAGTTCAAATCGCAATTAATTAATGTCTGAAATCTCATTATTTTTGAACAAATCTCATTAGTTCAAAACCTAACTGGTGAATTTTTATGCTTAGGCTTATTAAAATTGATAATAATATAATCTATGTAAATCCCTTCTTTATATAGATGAGCAATTAGAAACAATGTAAGCAATTACAAGCTATATATATATTTTTTTTTATTACTTTTGTGATACATGTGATGAAATTTTCCCTGCAGAAAGTTGATTGTAAATCAGTCACTATCAGAAGTCTCTGCAGAAGTGACCAGGATAAAAGAGAGACAGCCTGGCTTTCCTCAATCAAGTCAACTTTAATAAAGATCTCTTATATGTTCATTTAGTATTTAACTACAGTACCTGCCAATGCAATGAAATAATTTAATGAAAATATCTAATTTTTTGTGGTGTTTCTCTTGTTCATGAGAACTATGGGCAGATGGAGGGGAGAGGGTAGAGCAGATACAACCTGAGTTCCTATTGTAAAAACAAGCAGAATAAAATTTTGGTTTGTCAAAAAAATCATAAATAAGAACAAAGGGCGCAGTTCATTTCCCTCCCTGGAACCCCTCTCTGAGGGTCAGTTCTGATGATGCTGTGTCCCGGTGACAGATGACAATAGATAATACTCTAAATCACCTTTTCTTCCTCTCAAAGGAGCTACAAGGAACCTGCCTTTCTCATTCTGTTATGCATGCTAATACTTCTGTACATGAATAGCTTCATACATCTGCGTACTGCCCGCTGTTGACTTCAAATTAGTTTAAAAGTTAAACATGTAAATGTTTGCAGGAGCAAACATTTGTTTGTGTGTTGACTTTCTTTAGAGTGGACTGAAATGACCAATATGACCAGGGGCAATTGGAGATTGTGAAAGGGAAGAAAGTATGAGTTTTGCTTATGTCTGTGTAAGATTTCTATTGACTGACAGCTTTGTTTTCAAGTGCCACAGGAAGACTGGGGTCGTAAGGAAAGCTGTTGGTTTGCCTCATTTAGTAACGCAATCTTAGATGTTTTTAGGATCAGAAATGGTAATTTTCTTGCTTTGTAGTGGTGACTGCAAATGAGCATTGCTTCAAAGATAAAACTGATGCCATGGGGCAGAATGAGGGAAGTTTAAGTGAGTCTTTTCCTTTTTGGCTACACAACTGCAAAACATCTCAAAGCAGCAGTTTCCATGTAGTTTTAATCATCCAAATGTAGGGATTTACACAAGTTTTCAGAACACTGAAAAAATAACATCAATAAGAAAAAAGCAAGATTACCCAGTTCTCTTTCTTCAGTCCCTCTTTGAAGATTACCTGTAATAGTGTAGAATATGTTTATAATATATATTTAGTCAATTAGGTACAAATAAAAAGCAAAGTAGAAGGTAAGTACAACTGAGCTAAAACTGTAAGTAATCTTCATGGATAAAGACATAACATTTATGTTGCAATCCTTACATTGTGAATTACATTCATTATTGAATTCAATGGATTATATTAATCAAATGCATAAGAAATAGCGTACAGGCATGATAGTAATTACCTAACAAAGAGAAGTTGACACTAGTGACCAAAGAGGGCTACAACAGATATAAACCAATTTGCTTAGGTCAAAATTGATTTGGGGAAAGATGGGAAGAGCTTCTATCCCCAACGTAAACAATATTCTCAATTTCAAAAGAAGAAGCTTTGATAAACAAGAGAATTTACTTGTGAACTCCAGGACTGAGGAATTCAAATATTAAGAATAATGTAATTAATTTAAGTGAAAAGTGTAACGGTGTCTGGACTTTGTGTCTCAAGAAAGCGAGGAAAGTTCTACTGAAGAGCTTCAGATCTAGTTGAATAAATAACCACAAGCAAAACCCGAAATATTTACAAAATGGCAAAGAGAATTAAGTGCAGAGGAAATGTTATCTAAGGGATCAAGAAAAGGAAGGACAAAGTGAGAATTGCCAAAAGTTAAGCTGAGCTAGACTTCCAAAAAGATAAGAAAAGCAAACAACAAAAAAGATTCTTCATCCCCATAACCAAAAGACAATAAAGAAAGGACTGTAGTGCTACAGATTATGAAATGGAGAGAGATGGAAGATAAGCTTGGCAAAAGATAAAGTGCACTTTGCTATTCACAGCACAATGACTGATCATGGGAGAAAAGACAGTTGAGATAATGGCAGGAGCGTGTGGAAAAGCAGGGTTCAGAGCAAAGGTAGAGCAGAACTCGAGAAAATGAATGCAGCCTGTTCAAGAGACGCATCTTCTCCACCCCATTCCTGAAAGGAACTAGGACATGAGCTCATGGGACTAGTGCCAGCGAAATAGAGAGGAGCAAATTTCACACCTATCGCCCAAGAGGTGGTTAATTCCAGCAGTGGTGTTTTTATAGCCCATCCCCATGACATCCAGGCCTGCAGAACACACATGAACTAGTAGCAATTACAATTTAGGCCAAAACTGAAATTCCTAGCCTTTTTATTTCATTCATCTCTTCCAAATGTAATTGAGTGATCATTTTATTTGTCAAATATTTGGTGCTGGATAGGTAAGAAAAACTTTGAGAAGCTTCAGGTATTTTTAATAAGATGTAATATACACTGTCCAAGTGTCACGGAGGCACCCCAAAAATAAGTTTAGGCAGACAACAAGGTCCAAACCAAACTTTATTCCGGCCGGAAAAGTACCGCCGATAAACCAATTGGAAAACGGGGTTTATACAATTAGTTAGCACTCCAGTAACATAACATACAGGTTCGCATATTAGGTTAGGAGATTATTTGGAGTGCAGGGAAATAAGAATAATGGAGATCCACAGCGTGCATACATGCACTCACAAGAAAACGAACCAGAGCCCTCTCTGCTCCATTCTACCCTTAAAGGACAAACACCAGCCTACTGCGGCCAGGACTTACACTTGCCTGCCAGGCAAGGAATTTACGCTCATCTGTCCCAGACGAGGACTTTACACTCGCGTACCAGGCGAGGACTTACTAAAGCATATATTCAGTAATTTATCACTCACCCACATGCAGAGGTGAGGTGTTCCCCATCCTGGGAAGTTACCTTAGACGGCTTCTCCGTCTAAGGGGAGTGGCTCCGGCAGCATGGCAGACCCGCAGCTCCGAGAAGACCACACAAAGGGGTCTTCGGCGGGAACCCCATTTATAGTCTGCTCAGATCTGGCTGTGGGCATTCCAGAAGCTTCTCGGCTTCTCTGCACGCCCCCCCACGACTGTGGGCATTCGAGAAGCTTCTCAGCTTCTCTGGGCTGCGGGCCGGCTCGGCCCCTCCTCTACTGACGACCCTGCCCACCGGCTCTGGGCCTCCACAAAGAGCCATTAACTGCCCGTTGAAGGCCCAGTTCTGAGAGGGGGATGTGCAACTGCCACACTGGATCTCAGGGCGTAGAGGGGGGGGAAAGTGCTTTTACTATTACTATTTAACATATAGAGGATTTTATAAGACTGAATTGTCAAAGCTTCCTTTTTTTTTATCGGCAATTGTCATTTGTCAGGAGATAAACTGCATGGCAGTACTACACTTGCAACTATCGGTCAAATCTGAACTAACTTCAGGGGAAACCATCCTGAAGGTATTTCACAGAAGAGCAATTCTTTGTATTTACTTTCCTCATTTAATGTAGAAGGATATTTGCTGCTTGCAGACAATGAATACATATATTGAGTAGGAAATAACCATATGAGGTACTTGCAATCACTATTTTGAGCTAAAAATAGATCAAGTTACTGAAAGATCATTGCTGCTTGTTACTATAATGACACAATTTAGAATTTCTATCATGTAGAAGAACAGCCCAGATTTGCTGAGAAATTCTGTTCCATGACTTTTGACCCTCCGAACTGTGAAGCCGGCTGCGGCTGCTGTCCTGTCCGTAAGCAGAAATCTGAGAAGCGGGGTGAGTAAATCAGGATGGGAATGGAGGAGCAGGGCCAGGTTGGCAATATTACAGTTGAGTGCTTTTGTTTTTAAAGGGAGGGAAAAAATGCCTTGAAAGTCATGCATTCCCTGTGCCTACACTGGCTCTGTAGCAACTTGCTTTTCTGTTCTTTTCGTAGCACCCATCAAAATAATTGAAGAAGACAGCAGAAGTGCTCCTCCTCACAGCACTCCACAGTTTTTGCTTCTCACGGTCACATACCAGGGTTGCGTAGAATTAGCGTAACATAACTTTTACATAAACATTAACAATGAATATTCTCCTTCACAAAGAGTGAGCACAATTCTTTGCTACCCATTGGGTGGAGGGCTGGTAAATGTGGCTTTATTCCATATTTGAAACTTCATTTTTCTTGGCAATGCCTCTCATGTAAGTTGGCAGCTCTAAATTACTTTGCTGCCACAGCCCCCTATGGATCATTGCAGCAGCTCAAAATAGCTGTTCAAAGTGAGGAAACCTCTACATAAGGAGTATTCCCTAGGGAGAAATTTCAAGAACTCTACAGCGCCTTTGTGCTACTGGGAAAGTGTAAAGAGACTGGATAAGAATACAGAATTCATCATTGTCCTGTCCGTACAATAAAACATTCATACTTTCTCATCTTTCTTTCTGGACTTGATTATTTGTTGACACCAAGCTTGCCCTATTCAAGAATATGGGTAAGAGCAAAGATTTCTTCACGCTAACTCTGTGAGTTCTGTGTTCTGCAGCTGGTTTAGCAACAAAAATGGAGAGCAGCTTCAGCATCATACAGGTTTGCATCCTGTTTCTGACTGCCCAAAAGCTCTGTTTTCATATGTGGGAACTCTGAACCACTCTGACTGTTAGGCTTAGTTGCTCACCTAACATTAAAAAATGCAAAAAGGAGTTGATATAGTTAAAATCTTCTTTTACTACATACTATGTCCTCCTGTGCACAGGGTAATGTACATGGCCAGTTAGAGCCTGTTGCACCAGCAGATTACTGCAAAAGAACCAGATCATAAATAATTTTGGGGCCCATGTCTCACAATGGTATGGTGATATCTGAGCCCTTCTGTCTTTTCGAGCCTTCCTTTCTCCAAATTCAAATGGTTGACTAATGTTATTGAATCAGTTTAGAAATTGCTCTATTTAAGTTAGTGGAATCCCTTTGAATGGGCATTTTCAAACCTGCTAGTCCTTCAGCTCCAGTTCTGCCCTTTATCTCTGGGTAATCTCAGTTGTAAACATGAATTCAGCAACCATCTTTCCAACGATGACTCACAGAACCTCCCTCTAATCCACAACAATCTCCTTCTGTCCTTCCTGAAACCTCAGCCTGTCTCTCAGACAATACTTTGTTCATGTTTAGTTGTCAGTCAAGTTCAAAGGAGAGCTTTCAGTGTTTGCCACCCTTCTCTCCTCCACCTGTTTCATGTGCATCTTTCAGCAATCCAGCCTCTCATGAAGGAAGGTCTGCAGCCTTCAGCATTAATAAAAGCCTCTTTTCAGGTGTTCATATCCATACTCTCTGGCCTCAAATATACTACATCGCCCTGCTACTTTTCCTATCACTTTAGACTTTGTTTTCAAATTCTTTCACTGCTTCATCTTACTCAGCATTGAGATAATTTCTCTCCTCATGTCAGCTGGTAATATGGGACTGTATTGTCCCTTGTTAAACTTTCAAACAAGTACGTCACACCGTTTTGCAGGTTGTCCTTCACACTGAGAAGCTTCCTAAAAATAGAAAAGAATTAACTTCACTTTTTTGAATCTTGTCTTCCTCTGCAGTGTCTTAGAAACATTCTTATGAGCGATTGGTGTGCCTTAAAATCAAGAGACAACAGCCACAGCTGGTGGATTAGGCACACTCAGGCTAGTGTCTGGTAGCAGGTGAGAAGACACTGAAGTCCTGAACTGGATAAAGGCAGAGAAAGCACTAGTTGAAGGGGGCAGACAAGAGCACAGTCAGACTTCAGGAACTGCTGGGAGTTTCTGTGCACGTGGTCCAAGATGTGGGGTGAGACCACACTACAGTCAAAGACCAGGAAGTCAGAGACTCCATACACGACAGGATCCGAGACAACAAAAAGACACATCTGGCTGGAGCAATGTCACACAGATTGCTTGCAAAGAGAAAGTAGGATTGAGCACCTGGCTGAAAACCAGGGACTAATGTTAAACCAACAGGAGACAAGACTAGGAACTCCTATTACAGATCCAGAAACAAGGATGGGAGGGCTGGTATTAAAAACAAATGGGGAATACAGCTGGGCAGAGTTCACAAACTCTCAGCTGTAGTTTCATAAGCACCTTAAGCTGATATAACCCATCATGGCTACTGAAACAAGTGGTCCTGCACTCCCCATCCATAATTCCTTGTGCATGCCCAAGTACAACCTCTTATTTATACCAACACAAGCATTTATGTAGCTGAGACATGAAGTGGCTTAGGAAACTGATGCAAGTTAAAGCTGATCACGATTAAAAACTATTAACCATTATTAAAATGAAGTAGTTAGCATTAAACCTGATGTTAAACCACAAAGTGCTTGTACTGGCACAAAGAGGCAGATCACAGGCAGACATAAATGGTTGAGAATGGAAGACCTTTTTATGGTAGTAACAACTTACACAAAGTTAATAAAAAACAGTGAAACCACAGCACTGGAGAACATGTTTCTCTACCAACTATAGGGCTGTGTTCAGGATGCATACAGTGGCAACTAGCCACCGAGGGAATGATTCACATCCAGCTGCCTTGGGAATGACTCACGGACTCATGAGTCATTTCTCCGCTGGTGGACAGAGCCCACTGCTATCATGTTGTCCGATACGATCTCACTGTCTCCTAGTAGGGACTCATTCATCCATCCTGAGCCATCTGCTGCTGCTTGTCCCATGCGTTACACTGTAAGCTCATTGGGGCAGACAGTACTTTCTGTTCTTCATCTGTTCAGTAGTGAGGGTTTCCTTGGACTATGAAGTATTAATAATACCGGACTATGAGATATATTGATGAAAAAAGTTTTAAATGACCATAAAGCTGTTTAGTTTGCAAAAATTTGTTCTACATATTAAAAAAAAAAGGCAGGTAGGCAGATACTTACACAGGGATATACACCCACTCCCCCCAGCAGACACTTTCTCTCCTGTGCTGCACATACAGCTCCCCGTGCTCTCCACAGTCACTTGCTCCTTCTGCCACACACACACACACATGTATGAATAACTTCTTACTTCTTGTTCACACACATACAGCTCCTCGAAGGGAAGAAGGGAGCGAGAATTAGGTTTGAACGCTCAGTTAAGCTTCCTCTTTGCTAGCTAGTAACACACATTAGAAAGCGCAGAGGGAAAGCAGTGTTCGGTGCAGAGGGAGCACTGCAGCTTCGGCCCGGGAAGAGCCTTTATTCTCGGGCTTGCGCCTTGCTACGCAAATACTTGTTTCGGGGTTTGCTCCCCCGCCGTCTACTCGGCCATGTTCAGCCCTGCTCCCCTTCACATCACCCCCCGCCCCCCAGTCGCTCACTGCCAAGCATAGGCCGCGTTTTCCCCCCACCTCTGGGGGCGGCGCGGCGCGGCCCGACCCCGGCGCGGCCGTCAGACCGCGGTCCCGGGAGCAGGCGCTGCCCCAGCCCTGCCGCGCCGCCGCCCGCGCTCCTCGCTCCCGCTCCCTGCGGGAGGGCGGGCAAGCTGCAGTAGGTGTGGCCAAGGGAACCGGCATGTGCCTCGACAGACGTCAGCGTCGTCCTATGGGAAGCGGGAAAGGGCGGACCCGAGCGGCGTTAGCCCAATGGCAAGCGCGATCCTACTTGATGCGGTTACCTGAGGGGTATAAAAGCTGCTGCGTGAGCACAAGCCCCTCGCTTACACAGTATGGCCGGCGACATTAGCTAGCGCTCGCTCAACGCTCTTCTCTGTAACAGGGGAACATACGGACTACAAGGAACCGAACCGCACCGCATCGCCTGCCCGCCCGCCCGCACCCCCGCTCGGACTGTAACCCTCTCACACACGCTCACGCCGCATCCGCCGCCGTGCACTCCGGGTGGTTTTCGCTCGTTTAAAAAAAAAAAAAACCTTCCTTTTTTTTTTTTTTTTNTTTTTTTTTTTAAATTAATATTAAATTTCTCTAGAAGGTGAAACCCGCCCAGGACGGACTGGGACCCGGCGGCGGCAGCGCGGCCCGTGCAGCAGCAAACGGTAGCGGCCGGGGGCGGTAGTTTGGTTGTCGTTAATTTCTGTGGTTGTTGGTTGCCGAGTTGTCTCACCATGAAGGAGAACGGTGCACACTTCTTCGAAGGGACCGAGAAGCTGTTGGAGGTGTGGTTCGCCCGGCAGCAGCCCGCGCAGCAGGAGCCGCACCAGAGCAAGGGGTCCGGCGATCTTCGCACCATACCCAGGTTCGTTAACGGCCGGGCTGGGGTTGGGGGGCGTGTGGGGGGTGGCGGTTGGGAGCGTGGCTCTTAAACGCCGGGAGGGGCCGGTGAATGGCCGGCGCACGCGGCGCCCGGGTGTGGTGGCGGCCGCGGCGGGCGAGAGTGAGAGGAGCGGGGCGGGGATTGGGTTGGATTGGATTGGGGGTAATGGCCGTGCGCGGGCTGGCGGCAGCGCTGACGGGAGGCTGGTTCCGGGGTGGCTCGGGGAGAAGCCGTTGGTGGCAACGGCCGTGCGCGCGCGCGCGACTGGCTCGGCCCGTGCGCGGCCGCCGGGCTGCCGGCCTCCTCCTCCCTCCCTCGCTGACAGCCCCGGCCTCTCCCGCCTGCCGGCGCAATGCCGCAGCCGTGCAGTGACCTTCCGCTGCCCTCCAGAGACCCCTCTCAAGGCCGTGGCGCCGGTCCGTGGAGGCGGGGAGCCTCCACTCGTCCCCGCCGCGGCCGGGGGGGGCGGTGGCAGTGCCGGGGACGGCGCGGCGCGGAAGCCATTCCGTGCCGTCACCTCGTGCAGCCCCGTGCGGTCCCTGCTGGCAACATGTGGCGGCGGGGAGAGGAGAGCAGAGCCGGGCGTGTGCCGCGCCGGCCGGCAGTGCCCGCGGGGGGAGGCGGATGGTGGCGTGTCGCAGTGCTGCTGGCGGCCGGAGCCACGGCAGCGGCGCCCACTCCTCTGCACCAAGCCCCCGCGCACGTTGCGGCTGCCGGCAGCCGTCTGGTAGTGGCTCTCCCCGCTCGCAGTGAGAGCCGTGGGTATCTCTTTACGGCAGGGCTTCTTGCTCCCGCCGGCTTCGGGATAGGAAAGCTTGGGAAATCCCTGCCCGATGTGACTGGCTGTGCTGTGGAGAGTGGGGGGTAGGAATCTCGCTCCCAGTCGATGGAAGCTGAAAAGGGGAGATGTCTCTTGCTGTCGCGACGAGGATTGATGGTTCCCTCACATGGCCGGTTTCGCAGCCACCTCCGGCACTACGTAGCTGGACAGGTTCACACAGCGGCTTGCGCAGAGGGAAGCAGGCGGCACCCGGAACCTTGCCTGTGTCTCCCTGTGGCGGGGTGGGCAGCGGCGTGAGGCAGGCAGCGGCGGGGGTGTGTGTGGGGGGTGCCCCCCCGGCTTCCTCCAGAAGTGCGGCCGGAGCCACGGTGTACACGTGAGTGTCTTGGCTCCGCTCCCGGATCGCGCTGCCTCTTTTCTCCCCCATTGACAAGTTCAGGCCAATGGGAGCCGGGCGCCGCGGAGGGGTGGGCCCGCGCCTGTCACCCAATGGGCATGTGAAGAATGTGCTGGCGCTTCTTTCCCTGCCACCCAGGGTGGGAGGAAGAAAGGCCCGAGGCCCTCACCGTTTCTTGTGTACACGTGTTTCAAACTCGGGCCTCTCTGGGAGGGGGCAGCTCTTTCCTCCTGTGGCCGGGGAACGCCTGCTTGGCCTTTGTTAGCACAGTAGCTGATGGCCACCTGCCGGCACACTGATCGTCCTTGAAACCATGCTGGGCAAGACAGATGTGAGATGGCTTTCCTGTAGCTTGCCAGTACAGTATCTTATGGGGGGGGAGTTCTGGAAAGACTACAATACCTAGACTTCTGACTTGCAGTAATAAGGGATCCAACTGTAAATCTGCATAAAATTGTTCTGGCACAAGTGGCCTGGAATTGTCAGAAAATGGACAGTGCAGGCTTGAAGTACAAAGCAAGGTCTGCTTATGTACCATAGAATGGAACCAGAACTATGTGTAAGTTTGCAGAGATACTAAGATTGATATATAGATGTAACCAGCTGACATAGTTGAAAAAGGCAGGCTTGTCTTGCATGCAGGGCAAATCTGCAGGTTATACTTACGGCAGTGGTTTACTCTCAGTGTGGTAAACTGCTCAACTTAAGGTTCAGATGGTAACTTGAGAGTCTGGTGTTTTCTGTGTATCCAGATCTGCTTTTGTGTATCACTATTATCCAGTGGTCTTTGGTCAGGGAGCTTGGAGGAGGGCTTGTCATGATGTGTTGATGTTTGGAATATGCTAATGATGGTAGAGTCTCTATTTAAAGGCGTACTTAGCATATGCTATTTGCCTTTTCCTTTTTTTGGATATTTATCAGCAAGTACCCTGTGTGTATAAATTGGTAGAGTTTGCTATCCAAAGATCTGAATTGCCAGTGGGCAGATAACTGCCTTTCCTGAAATAATGAATAGCCAATGTTGTGTGGTGTGTATGTGTGTATGTTTTTATATATATATATAGAGAGAGAGACACACCACTAGCTCATGGAAGCTTCATTTCTGTCATGCCAGAAACACTGCAGGATACATGTTTAGCTCTGACCTGTTAGTGTAAATGAGGTAGTTTGCTCTTGTAACTTTCTGACTTGTGAAGATATTTAGGCCTTTTTTGAATAATGTGCTTAACGTGGAAATCATCAGATGTGTTTGTACAGTCCTTTGAGATTTAGTGGTATAGCAGATACCACAAGCTAACAACTTGTATATTTAATATTCAGACAATCCTGGAAGGCTATTATAAATCCTGGGTGAAATATATGCAGATGATCTGAGTTATGTAGGCACTTCAGGATTCCTGTTGTGTTTGACTTTAAATGTGAAGGATTCCAAAGTACTAATTTGGCTTAGCATTAATATGCTAGTGTTGGAATATACAAATCTAGTTTAGGGGTGGCATTCTGCAGATGCTTTCCTCATTGACATATTCATGCTCTCTAGGGTTCTGTTTGTCAGCTCGGCTCATGTTTGCAAAACAAGAAATATTTGAAATTGCTTAATGGCATTTAATGTCATTGCAAGGCAGGTACTGTGACAGTTCCTTTGTATGGTTTAGATATGGCTGTAAAGTTTTAATAGAGTATATACAAACTGTAACTGTTGGACATGTGGTCTTTAACACTGTTTCAGAGCTGTGAGCAAGCTTTGAAGGCATTTGTGTTAATTGGCTCTTAATACAAGATGTTAATTAAAGCTGTATGCTTTTTTGGTAGGAAGTTGTGATGCATCTGAAAATTAGTGTTAACCTGTGTCCAGGAGTAATTATCAGTGATACTGTGTTGCTAGCATGAAATTAGGATTTAGAAATGGTATCTTTTAGTGTATTGTTGGAATTTATTTACTGCACTTGATAGATGCAAAATAAAAATTGAATACAATATATCCCATTATGCTAATTCTGTAAAGGCAATTGAATAAGCTAGTTTATGTCAAACAGAACTTGAAATCAAAGCTGAAACTGTAGAACAATAGCTAAATTAGAGTCAAGCTGCAAACCAGTTGAGCTTGCCTTTTGTATTGTAATACCTGCTTAGTAGTGAAATGTGAGCCATTCATCTACTGAATGACTAAGCTGATGTTCAAAGCTAAAAATGTCCATGTTGGGTGTGCTTGCTAGGGATTAGATATGTTAAAGTATTTGTTGGTTGTCACCGGCAAAAAAAAAGAAAAAAAAAATTAAGAAATTTTTCACTTTTTTTTTCTTGTTTTGGCAAGCCTGCCTTCTAGAGAATAATTTGGATTTGTACAAAGTACTTCATAAAAGATCGTACTTATTGTTCTAATACATTCAGTAAAGGTCCCAAATAAAAACTTAAAAGTATAGAATGTGGACTTTACTTTGCTGTTAAGATTTGGGGGGCATTCATATGCTAATAAGTTTTGTGGAAAGGTCTTGTGTTTGAAATAATGGCAGGGCTCTGAAGATGCCTACCTTACTCATATTCAGAAGTGTAATGAGATTAGCGTTTTTGTGGTCTCAAAATAATTTGCTTTAACTTTCGTGCTTGTTCTCATTATGCTTTGTAAGGCTTTTTTTTTTAAGAACCTTAAACTATGCATAAAAAGGGAGGGTTTGCTGAAAATGCAGTGAACATGCTGTGAGGCCTGGAATTCTGTGGTGACTGAGTAGTGCATTCACTATCCCAACAGTAAAAATAGCTGTTTATTCCTTTAGATTATGTGCAACTATGCATTTCCCATGTCAAGGCTTGTCATGATCTTGATTTATTAAAGTTAGAAACCATAGGTTAATGATGCAGGTATTTAATAAGAGTCCATATCTCAAGCATTCAACCCTGAAGAATACTCTGAAGCCAAGCTTGTTTATGGACGTTTAATATGTTTTCTGTTGCTATTATGTGAACACTCAAGAAACTGGAGGAAAAACAGTGCCATAATGAGGAATATGGAGCAACACAGAGATTCTCATCCTGTGCTACACAAAGTCTGCTAAGCACCTATACAAGTCCTGTAATTACTTGCTTTGTACTGCACCCTATAGCCTGAGTCACCTCACTGCTGTACCTCTGCCCCTTGTAAGAGTTCAGTCTTTCCCTCATCCAAATTGATATTCAGAAACTAGATTTTAGAAACAAATTCAAAATTACAGGTATGTTTGCTTTTAACTGCCTCAATTGTAATTAAAGAATGGAAAGGAAACAAGCCCCCTTTACACTCTGGTACGACTGATTGTGATACTGCTTGGGGGAAGTTATAAGACTTACGTTGAAGGCTTTTTCACAGAATGACAGAATGTTAGGGGTTGGAAGGGACCTCGAAAGATCATCTTTGATATCTTCCAACCTTACCACTGAAACTGTTAAAGAATTTGATTAGTCACTTTGTCAGAGGTTTGCTCTCTTAATGAGACCCTATAAGGCATCCTGGTAAGATATGTAGCTATGAGTGTATTTCTAGAAGGCCTTTCCTAATGGCTCTTTACTCAGCCTGGAGAACAGTGAGATTGGAGGGTTATGGTACGTGCTTACTACCTTATGGCATGTTTCTTCTGGAGAAGTTTACATTCCTACTTGCCCTGAATGTTGTCTGTAAGGCTTGTTGAAGCCCTGATGTGCCTGTTGGGGCTCATGCTTCCTTAAACACCTTTGGTGTCAGGTATGTTTAGTCCTTTGATATAAGAGACTTAGGAACACCCATCAAATATCTTGGGATGTAAAGGATGGAGTCACCATTCCATGTGTACTGCTGTAACTGCAATAACAATAAAAGGCCTGTGACAGGAGTGATATGGCAGCCTTCAATGCATTATCTGTGGCTTTGTGCCATTGCTGAAATATCTTGGTGTCATTTGGGAATGATTCTCTTCAATAGTTGGCTCAGGATCTTCTGGGTAATAAGTATTTTCTCAGGTGTACTGTTTGGTGTCACTTTTGATATGGATGCGATTTTCTGTTCAGGTGTCTGTCATTAATTCAAGATTAGGTACATGTGTCTGGAGAGTTTAAGATAAGGGAGATGCAAGCAGTCTTTCTGTGTATGTGTATTCAGAGCATATAGAGGGTGTGTGGGTTTTGTGCACTTCACAGATACTGCTGGGGTAAAATTATCAAATTGCCAGTACCTTGTGTCTAAACTTGGGGTATGAGTATGGTTCCAGATAATCTGTCTTCAATTGTAACTTATAAACTAAGTCACAATTCTGATATGAAACAATTCTCATGCAGCTGTTTGCAGAAAAAACATGCCAGCTGCTAGGACTTGCTTTACAAGGCTTGTAGGTTTTGTGTAGTCAATCTGTACTGTATCAACCTGTTTCAGGATGCTTGAAATGGTGTTGCAACTCTGCTGACACTAATATTTAGCCAGTGCCCATGTGTCTCAGCTAGAGCTCCTCTGCACAAGCAGTTTAGACAAAGCATTAAGTGCGAGTGTTCTGAATCATAGTGTCGGTAGGAATTTGCCTGCTTAACTGTAGCCTGCTAATGAGGTAACTGATATATCTGCTGGCTCCAAAAAGTGTTAGTAGGTAACAGGTGAGAGAATAAAAAGTTGCTCTGCGGTTGAATGCTTGATTTTTTTAAACAAGGTCTTACAGTAAAATATGATATTAAAATGCTTAGGGGTTGGATTACTTACAGGCTACTACAGGCTTGTCAGCTGTGCTCTTTTGATAAAAAGCTATGCAAGAGTATGTGTACAGCTTAAGCTGTCTTTAGGAGTTCCATAAGATTTATTTCCTAAGAATTCCTGCCCTACTATAAAACAACTTTTCTTTCCAATGCTGTCTGTACTGCATTAATAAGGTACTGTTACTGGGGCGAAGGGATGGTACACTTGTGGAGGCTGTTAGTTGCTGATAGGAACAAGTTTTTGATGTAGTTCTTTATCTTTTTAAGTTGCTGTTATCTTCTTCCCAGTTGGCCTGAAACAACAGTATTGTGCTGCTGCCTGGTATGCCTGATTATTGTGTTAAGAACCTGTTCTACCTGTGAAGGTAAAGGCTCTAAATAGGCCGGTAACTGGAATTCAAAAGGATGGTTTTATCTGGCAAGGAAAACTTGATTCATAGCTTATTCATAATTTCACAGAAATATGCAATAAAGGAAAAAAAAATAATGGTTTGGAGCTTGGTTGAGAGGGACTGCTGACCATTACATTACACACTTTTAGCATATTTCCTAAAAATAAATTAAAATGCTTCTGTTCTGATAGATTTTTCCATGCTGACTTACCTGGGTGGCAGTTTGAATGGAAGTTATTTGCACTCCAGTAACAAGTCTGTTCTGATATGGCACTAAACATTGCAACACAGGTATGGGAGTAGATGGGTAACTCTTTTGGGCTTGTTCTGCTAGTCAATCCTAGAACAAGTAGCTTTCTACTATTCAAGCAAGGACAGTTAATCACACTTGTGTAGATGTATTCCAGTTTCAGTTGATATTCTCTGAGCATGTGCAATCATTTAAGATGCATGTTGCTTACCTATTGGAGATATTTTGACTTTCAGTAGTTGTCAGTTACTTGAAATTTCAGGAGCAGGATCTTATAGCTTTGGAATGAAGCTGGTAGTAAGCCTACGTAACAGCCAGGAACTGATCTCAAATGCGTTTTCAGTTGTGTTACAGTGGATGCAGGTCTGCTATGGAACTTGCTGTAGCTACCCATGACTGTCATGCATCCTATTTCCAGTGTGCTTGGCTTGAGTATAGGGAAGCAGTCTCTAGACAGAGTGTTGGGTATTGTCCTGATGTCTGGCTGTGGGAAATAATTTAGGAAACAGTAATGCAATCCATATACTTCCCAGTGAAAGGGGAATTTTTAAGAGTAGAAGCCCACGATGGCATTTTATAGAGAATTGGTGTCTTTGGTTCTCCCTTTTCAGTTGGAGCCTTCGCTTCCCAGTTAAAAGTTCGCTTAATTGTGAAATAGGGAGTAATGTTCTCAAGTCTTTCAAAGTTGCTACCTTGACAAAATAAAGTGGGATTAGCCACAATATATGTGTGTGGATAATAATAAAAATATTATTTTTAAGGTGGATTTTTTGTTTCCATGTTAAGTTTGAGTAAATTTTGGTCGTCTATGACTAATAATACTTAAATAATTATACAGGTTAAAGAAAAGGAAGAAATGCAAGAATTAGACTTTTAGTGAACTCAATCTATTTGGTACAAAGTAGTCCCTGATGTTCTCCCTTAGGTCTGCTTTAAACAATGGAAAATGTCAAATACTAAGGTCATCTTGTTAAAATAGATTATACTGAGATAAAATCCAGCATGTTAGTGGCCTTTTGGTAGTTTTCTGTGCTTAACTTTAAAATGCATAGAGGTGCAGCCCAGTATCTCTGCAAAACTTTGCCCTAATATGGCCAAGTCTCATCCTGGATGCTGCAACCCTTTGTTAGTCTATTTTATTTATGCTTCTGGATCAAGCCTGACATCTTGTATGTTTCTCAGTTTGTAGGCTTTCATTTTAGTGCTACTCCAGTTAGATCAAATGATGAACTTTTCCTTTATTCCTGTAAAGGCTGAATGCATGAACATTTAGCATATGCTTAGCTATGGTTTCTGTAGTGGAATAGTGAAGAGTTGAGTGAAGTTTTACTACGCAATGGTCTTATGCAACTGCAGACTTAAGCCATAGTACCTAAATACTGATCAGCATAACTAAGCCTTTCTTTGCAGGATAGGCTTTGGACTTAACATGCAATATTGTACTGTTAGTATGCTGTACTGTTCCTTCATTGTTGGACTCCTTGAACACCAAAATTATGTCTTCCTCTACTAATATGTGACTGAAACTTAAATGAGCCACTTTCCTGAAGCGCCAGGTGCTGCAGTACAGTGGTACTTGTATAAAGAAAATTCTCACTTGTCTACATAAAGCTAAGGTTTTGGCTTGTCTGGCCAGGTAAGAAGCTTGTGAAGGCTCAGACGTATGCTCTTGCAAAGCCTGAGATAGTTACATACCCATTAATGCTCAGACAAGTACAAAATCAGATTTGTAGTCATGTACAAATGGGGTTACTGCAGCTCAGCATCGGGCAGTGTAAGGGAACTCTGCCTCAGCTTTCAGAAATGCCATGCCAGACACTGAGGTTTTCTTTAATGGCAGATAAAATATCGTCATTAGTGGTGCTGGAATGATTTGAACAGTTATTCTACCAACCCAAAGTAACAGATTACTGAATTCAGATTACAGAAAAAGTATAATAGGATGTTAGAGGGAAGATACTAAGGCTGGCAAATTTGTGCAGGTGTGCTGTAACTTCTAGAGAAAACAAAATAGTTCAGTCCTCCTCTTAGTAGAATAGTGTGATTCTCTAGGAGCGTTTAAAAAATAGGTATAATATAAACTGTTTCACTTTTTGCATTTACTTTTTTTTTCAAAGGCAAACAGACACTTTGATTTTCATGTATACTTGAGTATCAGGAACAGGGCTAAACACATTCAATGACTTAAGTGTAGAGCTGAATAAATGTGTGGGACTTTATGTGAGCATTAAAAACAAGCTGTTTTTTATTTAACATGGAGATTTGAGGGGTCTGTACTGTCATGTCTACAGTCATAGAAGAGTATTTCATGAAGATGCACTAATTAGAATGGTAGGGAAAACTTCACTTTGATTTTAAGTATCCAGTTATATCAGTGAGTTCATAAACTTGTTCAGGTGTGCTCCCAATGATGCATAGGATTTTAAGATGCGTATGATTCTCTTAAACTAATTTTTAATAGCTTCAGTCTCACCTAGAAAGGAGCCTGTAGAGTGAGTCTAAGTTGACTATATTGTTCTGGTTGACTCCTGTATAAATATACCAGTTTAGTGCAATATACAATTTAAAAGGGAAAATCCTCAAGTATTTGTAGTAAAGGTACAGAATTCAGTTCCAGGAGGCATTCTCAAGTGAGGGAGAAATTAAGGTATTTATTTGCTGGAGTATTCAGAGAAGCAAAGAACATGGATTTTTTTTTAGTTATATGTACAGCAAATCTAAAACTTCAACTTTGCCAACTGACCAGTTTTCTAAGGGCAAAGGTTAGTGACTGCTGGAGGATCCCTGCTAATAAAACTAGCAGTGAGTGCTCTATTCTGAAATAGAACTACTGAACTTTCGCAGTGTCAATAAAGGGAAGGAGGTCTGACTCCTGAGGGGGAATTGGGTTGACAGTTATGGGCAACAGAGCCAACAAAATAGCTTGCTTGGTGATGAAAAAAATGCAGTTCTTCTGCACTCACAGCTCTGTAGGGTCCTCTAGTTGTTCCAGCTCTACTGATGGGCAGCTTAATTTTGTGCTGGGTTAGCAAAAGTCTTGGTTCATGACAGGCCCAGCACAAACCTGCAGGTAGAATATGCTGTGGGAAGGGAAGGATGGGAGAAGTGGGGCAGCTGTCAGTCTTGTAATTTTGCGGCTTCAGGAAGCTGTATCTGTTTGTCTGCTTTATAACAAATTTGACTGTATTCTAGCCTGCTAATCTGGTGTAGACACAAGACTGAAGTGACAACCAAAGTAGGTTTTTTGCAAGTCTGTCACTTCTCATGAGTACTTTGAAGTCTTTAGGCTTATTTTGACCCTTTGATTTTTTTTCCAGTTTCTTAAAATTCCTTGTAGAATGAGTAATGACAGTAAATAATTGAAATATTAAGCTGCTACTTCTGTACTGAAATCTAGCAGTGTATCTTCAGCTTGTGCTATATGAAGATCGTTCAGTTTTTCTTGTAAGTGTAATATTCCAAACCATTTACTATAAGTATTCTGTACCTTCTAGAGGTAGACAGAATTATGTGATCCTGAAGGAGGAATTCAGGCTGTTGAGATGTATTAGTTTTTAGGAGTGGTATTAAAAATTATGAACTTGACTTTAAGCTGGACAAATAAAACATGTTAATGTCAGCTTGCTGGTGTTTATAACCCTAGTAGTTGCCAATGACTGCTATGATTGAAGTATATGGAGATTCAACCTACAGCATTACCTTAAGTGCTGATGACACCAAGCTGGGAGGAGTGGCTGACGCACCAGAAGGCTGTGCTGCCATCCAGAGAGACCTGGACAGGCTGGAGAGTTGGGCAGGGAAAAATTTAATGAAATATAACAAGGGCAAGTGTAGAGTCTTACATCTGCGTAGGAACAACCCCAGGTTCCAGTATAGGTTGGGGAATGACCTATTAGAGAGCAGTGTAGGGGAAAGGGACCTGGGNAGGGCAACAAAGATGATTAAGGGAGTGGAGCATCTCCCTTATGAGGAAAGACTGAGGGAGCTGGGTCTCTTTAGTTTGGAGCAGAGGAGACTGAGTTAATGTTTATAAGTATGTAAAGGGTGAGTGTCATGAGCATGGAGCCAGGCTCTTCTCGCTGACAACCAACAGTAAGACAAGGGGTAATGGGTTCAAGCTGGAACACAAGAGGTTCTGCTTAAATTTGAGAAGAAACTTCTTCAGGGTGAGGGTAACAGAGCACTGGAACAGGCTGCCCAGGGAGGTTGTGGAGTCTCCTTCTCTAGAGACATTCAAAACTCACCTGGATGCCTTCCTGTGTAGCCTTATCTAGGTGTTCCTGCTCCGGTGAGGGGATTGGACTAGATGATCTTTTGAGGTCCCTTCCAATCCCTAACATTCTGTGATTCTGTAAGTTATAACAATTAATTTTATCTTAGTACATGTGAGGTGCAGGACTTAAGGTTATCCTGACTTGCCTAGTTAGAAATTTGGGATTGCTGTTTCACAGTTGTCCTCATGCAACAGATTACACTAACGGATCCTGAGGAATACTTAGTCATTCATTGAGAGCTAAGGATATTACTGAATATTATTGTGTTGTGATAGTTCCTATATAAAAAGTCCTTGCCTTTCATGCTCTTAGATCCAGCAACTCAAGACGAGCTATACTTCTCACCCAAGGTTCCAGAAAGCTTCAGTTTGTTTAACCTGTTGTTTGTGCTCTTCTATAATTCTTCACAGGATTGAGTGGGACAAACTTCTGGAGAATGTGCATTGTTTGATCATAAGTGTGACAAAAACTGACAAGCAGGAAGCTTATGTACTCAGGTAAGCCACTAGCTTATTCTTTTCATCTACAAGAGGTAAAAAAGCTAAAGCTGTTACACAGGATCCACTTGGCTGAGAATCCAGCCTTGGGTTAAGATCCTGCTGTTCATGACTAAAACTTGCAGGCATCTGCCAAAATGATTAAGGACAGGGCTGTGGTGTTTCTGCACCCGATAGTTGAATTTTTGTCCAGGGATAAAGAAATTTCCCCAGTGAAGAGCTTTAGAATTACTTTAGTAGAATAGTGCATCTGATTGTCACTTTTTGATCAGCAAAAATTGTATCAATACATTGGCTTTAACTTCAGATAATGCAGTCAAGTGGGCCAAGTCTTGCAGCTGAACAAAGGACATCTGTAAAAATGTAGCTTTCCTGGAATCTTGGAGGTTTTGTGTTGTGCAGCAGTTGGTTGCGAGGACACTACTTCTGCTGTGTGTTTTATCTCGCAGAATACTTTCAGGCTTTTTCTACATGAACTTTACAGACACACTGACATTCTCTGTTTTACTTCAGATTACAGAAACTGAAGGTTTTGTACTCTGAAAGACTGCCTTGAGGGCAAGGTTGAGCTAAAAGCAAGCTAGTCAAAGAAACTGCTGAAGTCTTGTTTTGCAAGCTTCAACAAAATTCTGAAAATGTAACTAGTTAAGCTGTGTCCTGAATGAAGTATAACCTTTACTTTCAATGCTTAAGCAGCATTCCAAACTGAGTTAAGCTAGACTTATTCCCATTGTTCAGTTACTTGGTGAGAAGATAACTTGTTATACATGCTTATTCTGGATATAGTATCAATGCTAATCTCCAGTTGAGTGGGACTGTAGCTAAGTGACTCAGTTAAAGGCATGTAGTGTAGCTCATTATGAGACTTTCTGTTCCTGTGGACAGATGCTGATTTACCACTTTCCAGTAGTTGCCTTTCCTAGAAGCTGCAGCCAGACAATTTGTGAAATTTTGTTACGGCTTTTGCCTTTTTTGAGTTTAGGTTCTCATAGGCTTTATTTCAGCTGAGAAAGTCAGATTTCAAGCTTGACCCTGTTATGTGTCTTGGTTAAGAAATTAAATTGCATATCCATGTTGTGTACACACTTCACAGCATGTTTGTATTTCTTGAATAGATTGAGAATATGTAATGCATGTGGTACCTCTTTTCCTGTAGTATGGTAGCTGTGTAATAACATGTTCGCAGCAGGTATTTGTTAAGGGAAATAACAGCTCTCAAATGTTAGCTAAAATATTTTTTGATCCATTTGTCAAGCATGTTTATGTATTATATGCTGAATGTTCACTTACAGTAATGCATTTGGTTGTGATAAGAACCAAGATCTAACCATTCTCTACTGGTTTGTTTTAGATAGAGCATTTAATATATTTTTAACACTTTTTTGCAGTGAGAGTAGCATGTTTGTCTCCAAGAGACGTTTCATTTTGAAGACGTGTGGTACCACCCTCTTACTGCAAGCACTGGTTCCCCTGTTGGAGCTTGCTAGGGAGTACAGTGGGTTTGACTCAATTCAGGTAAGGTGCCAAAAATGTTGCATCTTCCTTAGGATGTACAAAAAGCATTTTACTAATATTTCAAATGCACTGCTTTTACTAAATGTTCTGAGACTTCTTTTGCTGTTTATATATGGTTCCCATAATGGGAAGATTGTAATACAAGATTGGTTGCTCCACTCTAGGATTTAGCCTTCTGTTTGCCTCTTAAGGTATCTTAAAGGATGCTAACTTACAAATGCTATTGTGCCGAGTTGAGGTTACTTAAGGGTGAAAGAATTCCATGCCCGTGTTGTCAGTGCTGAAGTCACTGTTTTATTGTGGAAAACAAATTTTGAAGTTTACAAATTAAGCTAAAAACCCCATATGCCTCTGAAATAAAAGTAGGGGTAGCAGTGCTTTGACAATGAAAACTTAGTCCTGTGAAAGTTTATGCTGCTTGCATTTATCTAGATTTTTAGATTCAAGGTGAACAGATATATTAAAAATCTAAAATGCACCTTATGTTTTTCAGAGCTTCTTTTATTCACGTAAGAATTTCATGAAGCCTTCCCACCAGGAGTACCCACATAGGAATTTCCAGGAAGAAGTAGAGTTTCTTAATGAAATTTTCCCAAGTAAGTTCATGAAACTTCAGCAAAGTTGCATGGCTTGTGTGAAGTGTTGATGTGAAGTGACAAGCAGTACAATATATATGGGCTGCCAGGACATTCATTCAGCAGTGCTTGCAGTTCTGCAGCCAGCACAAGTTTTGGCTGCATATGAATACCTGTTTTCTGAATTTCTGACCTCGGACTTGCCAAGATCAAAATTACAATCATACTAAGCTTGACACTTAGCACTTTGTCTTAACTGAGGTCATCTTCAGACTTCCAAATGGAGTGTTGTAAGTCAGTCTGCAGAATCCAGCTCTCACTAACTGTAAAAACCTCATTTAAAAGGTAGAATAGTAATTTAATACACTGAAGAAAAATGTAAGCTTTTCTCAGAAAAGTCACTGGACTAAAGATTGGATTTGAACATTTATCAAAATATAAAACCTGCAAGAATAACCTTGAATTTTAACTACTGGCAGAAAAGTTTTTTGAAGGAACAGGGAAGCAGTAGTACTTATCTTACGTATTTGAAAATAAATGTTAATCATTAATTAAATAGATGGTTAAGAGTACTAGGATTTCTGGTGCATAGCTAAAGCTGCGATCTGAATTTCATGCTAGTAGGCTCTGAACTGGGGTGTCCAGACCACTTTCTGAGGGAGCCTGTTGTTCTGGTTATTTGCTTTACATTCCTGAAGTTAAATGCCTGCTTACTTGATGCAGATGCTGACTGTATCAGTGAATCTTCTAGTGTTTTTGTCAAAGGCTTCTCCTATATTTATATATGCAATGAAGTTAATCTTTTTATATGAAGGATCAGCTCTGCTACATTAACTGGAGACTTTTTGTCTTGTCAGATGGAGCAGCTTATTGCATGGGGCGTATGAATTCTGATTGCTGGTATGTATGTGAAGACTGAAATCTTTGGGGCTTACAGTAGAACTTGGTGCTGATAATATTTATTACATAAGTGATTTGCATTTTATGTAGGTACCTGTACACCCTGGATTTCCCAGAGAGTCGGATATCCAATCAGCCTGATCAGACACTGGAAATTCTGATGAGTGAGCTTGACCCAGTAGTTATGGACCAGTTCTACATGAAAGATGGTGTTACTGCAAATGATGTCACTCGTGTATGTTTGCTTGAAAACTAAGCATTTTGGGGAATGGTGGAAATTGGGCAACAATGCTTCACTTACTATTTAATGCAAGACTTATTTTCTGGTAGGAAGGACCTCATAGAAAGTGTCAGGTTTATGTTTTGGGCGCAAAGGGGATTTAAGTCTAGAATTTTTTGGGAATATAACTTCACGTTTTCAATGCCCCTGATTTAATCTATTGAAAGGAGCAATTTTTAGTGCTTTGAGTGGTTGGAAGATTATCCTCTAAAAAGTAGAGAAATAAGAATAAAAACATAACAATTGCCATCCTTCAGTGGAAGTTACCTTACGAGGAGTAAGACTTCGACTGAAGATATTGAATGCCAAGGGAATCTAGGTATCAAAATTAAGTCATGGAGCCATTTGGATAGTTGTGGGGGAGAGGGATTTAAGCTTGTAAGTACAAATTGGTGGTTTTGCCTCCTTTTCTCCTTTTTCCAAATGGGAAAGCCCTGTGACATGAACAAGTTTGTCTGACAAGTACGTTGACTTCATCTGGTTTTCCATCTTAGGCTTTGATTCTCCTGCTGTATTTGTTATAGAGATTTGGCTGTAGCTCAAGTACTGTGTGGGAAATCAAAGTGCTTGAGATTGCACTTTGTTCTGGAGTATAAAGAAGTATGTTCTCACTCTGGAGTAAATGTAAACAGCCTTCATTTTGTGGATGCTGCTTGAACAGGTGCTCTGTTTTCCATTTTAATTGCAGAAGCAATTATGTATTAGAATTCTAAGCTGTTCATGGAGGTATGCAGCTTGGTTCTGTAAGAAGCAAGTATCTGATAACTTAGATGCAACTCAGTCACTTACTTGGTAAGTGGCAGGCTGCAAAGCAAGTTCATCAACAGTGGTACAAATTATCAAACTGACTTGTTATTGTGAGAATTTTTATCCTGTCCCCTGAATTGGTCGTTTTTCTGCCTTTATGTTAAATCTAAACAAGTGTAAGGACGCATTATAAACTGAGTGATCTAATTTTAACTTTCGTTTCAGATGAGTGGAATTCGTGACCTGATACCAGGTTCTGTTATTGATGCTACAATGTTCAATCCTTGTGGGTATTCAATGAATGGGATGAAATCGGATGTAAGTTTTACACTTTTTGGTAATTAATGTTAATATATATATTATTACCGCCAAATAATTACTCTTTTTTTTTTTTTCAGGGAACTTACTGGACTATTCACATCACTCCAGAACCAGAGTTTTCTTATGTTAGTTTTGAAACAAACATAAGTCAGACCTCTTATGATGACCTGATTAGAAAAGTTGTAGAGGTTTTCAAGCCAGGAAAATTTGTGACAACTCTCTTTGTTAATCAGGTGAGTTTTCTTGCATTGTCTTGTCAGCTCCTGAAATGCATATAGACACAAACCAAGGCTAGAGACTTCTTACTGGGATGTTAGTTTCCAGATTGCCTCTATATTTGGATGATAGTTTCTTTGGAAAGTAAAAATACTTTTCAGTATTGCTTTGGCATGCATGAAATCTGATCTCCAGAAAACTTAAGAAATACTGAGATCAGGCAGCCCAGGCTCAGTATTCTAATGCGTTCCTGTGCGGTTCTATAGAGCCATAATTTCTTGCTTGGGCATCTTTCTGGATTGGGCTGCAGCTGTCAGTTTTAGAAGTGCTGCTGTTAAGGGTGATGCTGCCAGCTAAGGATTTGTAGAAAAGCAGTATCATGCGTAGCGGAATCACCGCTTGGGACTGAAACGTCCCACAGTACTGTCAGCATGGGGTTGAAGTGTGCTGGTAATAGTATCACATGAACCACACAGAAAGCGCATTGTGCTAGTCCATCTTTAAATGCTGTTTAAAAATAACTTTTGCTTTTTTATTTTCTAGAGCTCTAAATGTCGTACAGTGTTTTCTTCTGCCCAGAAGATTGAAGGGTTTAAACGTCTTGATCACCAGATCGCCCAATTCAGTGATTATAATTTTGTTTTTACCAGTTTCACAAAGAATCGCCAGCAACAGCACAGTTGATTAAGAATGAAGAAAAAGCGCAAAAAGAAATCCCATATAGAAGGTGGTGGTTGCTTTCTAGTTAATGATTCAGGGGGCCATGCTTTCCACTCCCACCACCTTGTAGTTGTGGAAAGCCCTAGGTGTAATCATAGTATAACCATTTTGAATTGTATGCATTATTATATCAAGGAGTTAGATATCTTGCATGAATGCTCTCTTCTGTGTTTAGGTACTCTATGCCACTCTTGCTGTGAAATTGAAGTGCATGTAGAAAAATCTTACTGTATGAGACTTTACAACACTTGTAAAAATGATTCAGGTAGAATTACACACAGTATAGTTTTTCTCCAGGTATCACCAAAAATTCCCCACAGACAAGGCTTTCGTCCTCATTAGACTTTAGCCTCAACCTACTCACTGGGAACAATTACTCGTTAAATTGTCACTCTTTTTTATCTATGTTGTGATTTCAGTCTAAAACAGTTTTTGACAAACTTTATGATTTCTAATTAAGCTGATTCCTAATTAACACTTTTCATGTTTGGAGAAGGTTCTTAAAACAGTTACAAATTGTTTTGCTACTACAGGTGGTGGTTGATTTTTATTTTTAAATTGGACTGACTTTTCATGCTCTACTTAAGCTTTCAGGAATTTGCTCAGCTACACTGCAGCATTGGGCTAATGCATTGGTCTTTCACCTTTAGAAACTTGGGTATAGGTACTAATGCAAGTTAAGTTTCATCCTAAACCTTAATGCTCATTTATCTGTCCACACCCCCAAGCTGTCACACTGCTACACAATGGCAGAGTTTGAAGAAGGTCCAAGACTTGATAGGGGAAGAGCTGAGTCAGGATGCAAGTGCTTTGACATACTTGTGTGTCAGCTCTGCAAAGCGCAATTTCATATTGGCATTAGACATTTTCTTTCCTAATCACCAATTATGTCAGATGAAGAAGCTGGTGCTCTTGAGCACTGGCAGGTAATCTAGTGAAGGAGGAGAATTTGCTGGGCTGGGCGTGTTGATTGGTTTGGGTTATTCTCAGTAAAACCTGTGACCTACCACTTCTAACTGTAAAGAGTGCTTCTAAACTGGTCCAGTGTCACTTCATTTTGTTGTTCCAAGCGAAGCTAATGCCTCTATCTTGTGACAGTCTTGTGACATTGTTGTGCATGTGACTTATGTTGTATTTGAGTGTTGTGACTTCATCTGTTTTTTTTTTTCCTCCTAATTACTAAAGGTGGTTCCTCTTTACTGTGACTTGAGGGCATTAAGTGAAGGCATAGAACAAGAACTGTCTGGGACACCTGGACGGAAGTAGAATGCTATTCATAGAACATGAAAAAGTGTGTAATTCAAAGTCACTTTAATGGGTATTGACTAAAATGCAGGCTTTAAAGAGCTGGCACACTTTCAGCTATGTTGGAAAATACTGGGATTTTAACAGCTGTGAGACCAGCATGTTAAAGACGAAATTGAGAATTTTTTTTTTCTCCCCCCCTTCTTGTCCTTGCAATGTTTTGACTCTTTCTGGTTTGACACAATGGTTTTTTGTTCCTTCTGTATTTATAAATGAAGCACTTTTTCAGTGCTTCTGAACTAAAGTCTGCTTGGTTAGAAATCAAGTGGTTGAAACATTTTGAATTTTTTATTTTAAGCATATTGTCGATGTTTGTTAGCAATGTTATCAATTACATGCTGTTAATGGCACTAATGCTTTTTGCTGTTGAGGACCAATATTTCAGTGATTATTTTTTTTTTTTTCCTTAAACATTGTCCCAACTGACCTTTGTTGGCTTGAGGTCCTTTAAGTAGACTGAAGATCCCTTTTCAAGTAATACTGAAATACACATTTTACAAATAGATGCATAAGCCTTGGCTATAAAAATGAAAGCTGTTGAATGGATTATTGAACTATCTAGGGTGATCAGGATGGGGGGGGAGTATGGTGTTTATAATTTCTGTGGTGTTAGACTTTGATCATTTAAAAATACCTGTACCACAACTTAATGCTTCAATAAAAGTTCGCTTAAATTGTTTGTAGTGGTGATTCAGCTATTTCTACCCTTCGCACTCCTCATGCTTTTTGGTACCAAATGGTTTAATTCTGAAATAGATTTGAGTTTCTTATCCTAAATTGCAACACTGCAAGCTTGGGGAAGCGTGGCTGGAAAGCTGCCTGGTGGAAAAGGATCTGGGGGTGTTGATCGACAGCTGGCTGAACATGAGCCAGCAGTGTGCCCAGGTGGCCAAAAAGGCCAACAGCATCCTGATGTGCATCGAAATAGTGTGGCCAGCAGGACCAGGGAAGAGATTGTCCCCTTGTACTTGGCACTGGTGAGGCCCCACCTCATCCTGTGTTCAGTTTTGGGCCCCTCACTGCAGGAGAGACATTGAGGCACAGGGGAGAGTTCAGAGAAGGGCAGTGAAGCTGGTGAAGGGTCTGGAGCACAAGTCTGATGAGAAGCAGCTGAGGGAACTCGGGCTGTTCAGCTTGCAGAAGAGGAGGCTGAGGGGAGACCTGATCGCTGTCTGCAAATACCTGAAAGGAGGCTGTAGCATGGAGGGTGTTGGTCTCATCTCCTAAGTAACAAGTGACAGAACGTGAGGAAACTACCTGAAGTTGCACCAGGGGAGGTTTAAATTGGATGTTAGGAAAGATTTCTTCTTCTTCTTCTGTCAGGCATTGGAACAGGCTGCCCAGGGAAGTGATTGAGTCACCATCCCCGGAGGTGTTCAAAAGATGTGTAGATGTGGCACTTAGGGTTTAGTGGTAGACCTGGCAGTGCTAGGTAAATGATTGGACTCTATGATCTTAAGGGTTGTCTTCATCCAAAATGATTCTATGACTCTTATCAAATTACTTTTAAATTTACTTTACTCCTTGTAGGGAATGTATCTCAACCATAACCATGTTGACAGTTTAAAATGGGACAGCATGTGAAAGGAAGCCAGATTAAAATGTTATGCTGTTCTTGAGGCTAAAAATGTTTGCCTAAGTGAGCACAAAGTTTTGAGATTTGCTTTTTTTCCACAGCATTAAATATTTAAAATATTCCTCTGAATTAAGACAACTTCTGTTTCTGCTGGTCTTAACGAACAAACTCGGGCATACATTTATGGTATTTAAGCTTAGGCCAACTTTGAGAATTCAAGGTGAAGTTTGTCTCGAGATAAAGTAGGCATGTACTGAATTGGACAGTAAACTAGACCAGAAGCTACTGACTAGTATGTCATTGCTAAGCAGATGCAACCAATAGAACTGAAACTTCCTTGATTCTGTTTGAACAGTGCTGCAGAAATAACAGCTGCAGTTTAACCATGGCTGCAAAGCTGGTCCCCTGAAGTCACCTAAGTAGGGAAAAGTTGTGTTAGTTGAAGGCCAAATACCCTTAAATTGTTCAGGTCTGAATAAATTTCATTAGTCACCCAGAACCTATTCTGTGATGCTAGACTTCCATAACTGGGCTTTGCATATTAAATAATTGCTTCCAGTAATCTCAAGTATGTGGCACTGTTGAAAATGCCCAGCCAAGAAGAAATTCCATCTTACGTCAAGTGATCTTGTCTAACAGTCTCAGCTATGGCAAGTTAGCAGTAAGCTCCCTCTGAAGAACTATTTTCTAGATTGACCTGCACAAAACTGAAGATTCATTGTCATGTTTTTCTATTCTAACTCACTTTGCCTGAAGTTTGCAGGTTTCCTGTAAAATTACTTGTCATCTTCCTATTTTTTTGCCTTAGGACTGTTCTTCAATAATATTCCTTTATACAAGCCCCTCTCTTGTGAATGTTGTGGTAACTGTGAAAAGATGGTATTTACATAACTCTGTTATAGCAACAGAAATGCAAAGCTTGCTGTAGTCATTAGCTGTGTTAGGTGTTTGTATTTCCCATAAACCAATGGAGGAAATAGAACTGGCTGCAAGACCACTTAATTTCTTTAAGTCAATGGAATAACCACTGTGAAGGGGTGGGAAGGGCTTCCTGTAGATCTCCCACTGCTAGAGAATCCCATGCAGTCACAGGGGTTCATGAGGTCCAGCTTTAATAGTTGATGAATAAAGACCTATGTGCTTTGACAAGACAGATTCTGCAAAGACTGAGGTTCAGGAGAAGATACTGAGTACATCAGGGTTTTTGTCTGGTGCCAGGTCACTTCTTTGATTCAGCATGATTTTAGTTTTATTTCCATGTGCTTAGGAAATGTTTTGTATTTCCCCTTAGCAGCCCATCCTTCATTTCTTGTGGGATTCCTGCATTCGGACTCGGTCTGAAGTGATGTGTGCTGGGGTCACTGTCCCAAGAAAAAGTAGAGATGAGCTTCAAAGCTAATAGAAGTAACTGTAAGTCTGAGGAATGAGGATAATGCTGGTTATTGCAAAGCTGGAGGGGGAGAGGGATGGGCAGACTACAGAGTGCATGATTAGCCCAGGTAAGGGAACAAGGCAGTTCTGTGTGTCTGGGCACCTCAATGTAATTTTCAGCACAGGGTGGGAATAGAGCTGCTCACACCAAAGCTGTTACTGAGCCATTAGAACAGACATAAAAAGCCACCGGGTTTCAGTCCCAGGCCTCTAACATGTTGGTGCCTAAGACTGAATCTGCTCTACTACTTGGGTCTGAATAACTCTAGGGACAGGTACTTGCTGTCTGGCTGCTGCTTTGGTGGTGCATAATTATGTGTTGGCAGAGAAATGTTGAAGCTTCCCAACTGGGACAGTGTAAGCTCAGGTTTCCCTAGTGTTAGTCCTAACAGAAAAGCCACCAATACCTAAAGGCACGAAGCTTGCAGACGGTGCTGAGAATATGTTCTGCAAGTGTGGAGTTCTCCCAAGCTGGACAGCCAAAGCTATGTTAAAGGTGGAAAAATTGCTTACAAACATGGTATGTATAATCTGAAGCTTGTTGAAGTGTTGAAGCAGAGCCTGTGGCTGAAGCCAGAAAGAACAGGATAGTTCAGTGCTGACCTGGTAAGCTCCCAAGTGACCATGGTAATGACAATTCAGTAGAAAAGTTAAGAACCAAGGAACAGCACTGACTCAGCTAGATGGAGCTAAGCAAACAGGATTCACATGAAAAGGAACACAGAGAATCACCTACATGTTCTTAAATACTCTCAAGTAAAAAAATATTCCAATTGGAAGTGCTTGCACAGCCACACTGAATGTACCTACAGACAAGCGGTTGGAAGAGAACACTGTCGTTAGAAAGCTGCTGAGACAGGCATTTCCTGACAGTTTGTTCCATTTGACTTTCAATTACATGTTTAACTTCAGGTTAAGTTATGCTGGCACTTTTTCATCCTGCTGTATTTCAGACTGTGGAATAGCTGGCAGTGGAGTCGATGGGGTATTCTGCATATTACAGTTCAGGCTGGCCTGTGCTGTCGGGAGGAGATTGGATTAGGGTAAAAATTGCTTATAACATTCATGCTCACAAGGAAGCACTGCTAGAAATGAGGTTTAACCAAATTTCAAGTTAACTGTTCTTTTTCTTGTTATACACTGTACTTACAATACCAGATCTCCTGTTCTGTTTAACAGAAAAAAAAAATGAAGTGTGCCCTAGAGTCTGCTGCTGCAGCTGCCTGAGAGCCATATCCTGATACAAATTTTACATTCTCTGTAGCATGCGTAGTTTTGCCTTTGGTAATTGCTATAAATTGTAAATATACGTATGCAATTACAATATGTAGAGTCACATTTAGGAGCAAATTCAGACATATGAATGTAATAATCTCAGCATTTCTCATTGCTGGATTAGCCAGAACATGAAACCACATTTGTGCTATTATGTGGTTCCTAATGTATGTGCTTTACCTAATCCCTAACTTTAAATTATGTAATTTATAGAATTCCTGCTATTTTCTCCATGTACTTTTTCTAGGTCATATTGATCCTCTGAGTCCACCACTCTAAATTTGTCCTAAAATACTAAGATTTCAAAATAGCATGGAAGGCATCTGCCCATCTGAAGACATGCACTGGAATTACTGCTTTTTAAGTCTGGAATGAGTGTGCCAGTGCAAGGTTCCTGGTGGTCAAACCAACCCCCAAAAAAGTTTAGCCCTGAGAGAGGCCAAACTGGATCCTTAGTGACCTTTCCAGACACAATGAGCAGGTAACAACATGTTCTGTGACATATGCATTTCCTTAGCAACTCGTAGACTTCTACAGGCTTAAATGCAACCCAAGATACAAAAAGTGCAACTTTTTCTACCTCCTTCCCTCCTATCCACTGAATTTTATTTTGCTTGCTCTTAAAGAGTTGCAGGAACAATTGCAATAAACAGGAGTCCAGGTACACCTATCACATTATTCACAATATGTAACCTAATACTGGCTGACTTGCAATGATGTTTAATTTTTCATTTATGTAGCAACATTTGAAGATTTATATACTTAGAAAACAAAAAATCCTTGATTTATGATAGGCAAGTATTTGACCTCAGCCTAAATTAGAAATCCGATTCTCAAAATTATTCCTGCACTACCCATTTTCCTCAATTAACTGTTACATGCAATTTAATGGACTCAAGTATCACCTGTAAAGTATATTTTGTGTAAATATGTAGTTGCTGGTGAGAAGATGACTCTTATGCAAGACCATAAGGCATATGCATGGTGGACAAGCCACACCCACAGACATAGGCACCTACCTACACTTCCTAATTTTCTGCATCCATCTGAGCAGAAGCAAAGGCTTATTGAACAGGCAGCTTGAGATGAGCTCTGTAGTGCTGAACCTTACTTTGAAGGTCTCACTGGTCAAAAATGGGTCCGTTCTTGAAGGTGAGTTACAAAACCAGCTACCTCTTCATAGCTTGTTAAATGGTTCACTCAAAAGTTTTCATTATGGATACAGTGCTTGATTTCAGTTATCCAGTTTAGAATATTCCATTTAGACATCACCAGTTAAAAAATGAAAGTTATGTGAGCTGCTGGTGGCCTACTTATAAAACGTGCCTATTTGTAAAAACAAGATGCAACAGACTTCAGGGACTCAAATTCTGATTCCAGCAGCTGTGTGGAGAAAGTATCCAGACAGTAGGGAAATACTCCTGCTGTCAATTTGCTACACTCTTGATAACAAGCATGTGGAGGTAGAAAACAATGGGATACTCATTCCAAAACACCTTTATAATAGATAATTAAACAATAGTTCATTCCATGATCAGAACTTGCAGACATCTATGTGTAAGCTTCATGGAGCAAACACTGTTCTTGCTGTTAAACAAATATACTACCGAACATTAAAACTGGAAAAAAAAAAAACCCCACAAACACCAAACAAACAAAAAACCACCACCAGGTATTTTGTAAAAACAAATAAACGAACCCAGTTGAATTTAGAGTCTTAGGTAGCTCAGAGTACTCTATGAAATCGTACACTTGTTTAACTCATGGCTTATACTGGTATTGATTAAAGAGAAAGGGATGGGGCACTGAGTGGTCACAAGTAATGAGTATTTACTCTTGTAACTTCAGACCCAGGGAACTCAATGGAATGACTTACATGGGAACATGTTCCATAATGGAATTGTAGCTGAGTGTTACAGTTCTCAAGAAGATCTTTCAAATTTCACATTGGTGTCAAGAGTGATGGTGCATTTTGAGTAAGATTATCCTTGGCAAGTGTAATTCAGAAATGAAAGAGGATGTCAAAGGAACCTTCCCTAAAAATAAGCATAGCTTGAGAGTGAACAAACTGATAGTATTATTAAATCTATTTGGCCACTTAAATGTCTGTTGAGTCACTAACACAACTATGTTACAGTTAAATACACTGGCTAGCTGTTATGCAATTGCATATTTCATCTTTCTAAGAATATGTTTTGTACTCTGTTGTAATGTGATTGTGTTCTTATTTCACAATTTGAAGGAAATTATTGTGCAAATGGATCACTATAGCATCACTGCTTTATAACTGTGGATATGTTGATCTGTGCCTTCCCATTACAAAGGTGCAAAGTTCTGGTTTGTGTTTGTAAAGCAGCTGTAGTAGTGGAAGTTCTGACTCTACTGGTTTAATTCCCATCTGTTAAATGTCATGGGCAAAAGTAAGGTTTTGGTACTTGTTTTACACCCTTAAAAACGCCGTGCCAACAAAGCTATAAAAAGACAAGAGAAAACCAGCACAGGTTTGGAGAGAGTTGTCAGTTGCAGTTCCAGAGCTAAATTCCATCCTCTTTTCTGTGCACAGACCTCCTGTGGACAGGAGTTACACAGATGTAACAGAACAAGACAAAATGTTCCAAGTCCATTTTTCTTGCTCATAAACTTAAAGCAATACAGTGCCTCTTCATCACCTGCTTCTTCCAGAAGAGGCATTGGCCTCTGTTCCTAACGGAGATCATTCTTTAAAATGCTCTGTCAACACACCCACTGCAGCTTTACAGCCATCTCCAATCCCTAAATTTGCACTGGTTTCTTTCAAATAATTTACTGTGTATCTGTCAGCTTCACTAGACTGATCTTTAACAGCATGTGCTCTTAAGAGTTAGGAAATGTTTAGCCCAATACAAGGTCAGATTTCCAACCACAAAATTGGAATCCAGGCTACACAAAGACAAAACTAGATTATATTTAACTACGAGATTCCTTCTTAGCAGCTCTGGTATCCTGCAGCCAGAATCCCTAACAGCCTAGGCAGCAGTAACGTACATTTTCCACACTGTTTCAGGATGAAACTTAAAACTACCCAGAAGGCCTAAGCCCTTGAGGGCTGTTCTCTAATGGTAACCCCCTCCAAACTCACTGTCTTCTTGTTAAACATGTCACTCTCCTGTTTTCATTTCATGATGCTGTTCTAAAGCAAAGACAGTGCTGCTGCACTATCTGAGAGGGAGGAACGTGTTTTTATTCAGTTACTAAAGCATCTCAAACAGTTAAAATATCCTGCAAGGCAAGTATCATAAGGAGTACTCATTGTACGTTCCTTTGAGGAGACTTCAAGATTTGTGTTCTTTAGATGCTGCATATTGCCTAAAACCACATTATTAGCTAGGTTATAGATAGGATGCTCTGTCCAAACCATGCTATGTGGAAAAAAAGAAAAAAAAGAAAAAAATACAATTACTCATTCTCATTGCAGAGAATGTATTTTACCTAGCATGCTGTGGTGAAAGCTGGTGTATATATAAGAACAAGACAAAGCTACAAAGGCTTCAGGGTGTAATTGCTGAAGCTACAGTACTTAAAACTGAAGGGTACTGAGCACGAAGCTGACAAGGACAAGTGAAAACAGTACAGCAAACAAACCACCACAGCTCTAATTGTCTGTACTCTTCTATGATTCATATTGTTTTAAATGTTAGCATTTAATTTGTTCTGCAGTGCTTTCACTGTTTTTAGGCAGATAATAAACTGTAAATTAGTAGTTTTTAATATTCTAGTTTTAAGTTTTATAAGTTTATTTGCAGCTGTACTCTCTTGTTAAGTGCCATGCCATGACATGGAAAAGCTGAACAATTTATATGTGTGCCTTTCAACTCTTCCATGTAGTGTGCTGCTACAGAACAGGAAGATATGTTTTCTGATTACCTGCTCTCTTAACATTGCAATCTCTTAAATTCCTGAAATATTTAAACTATGCAGACCACCCAGAAGGGCTGGGCAGACAAGAAGTTACAAACGAGTGATTTTCTCTTCAATTCCTGATGTTACTATGTCAAGCAGTAGGAAAGAAATGAATCAGCTAGTGGAAAAAGCTATCTGTTTTTATTTTTCATGAAGCAAATACAATAAAGATACATAGAGGTCACATATTTAAAACAGCTTTTGTTAAACTGTCCTAACTCATTTTTAAAAAGGAGTAATCCTATTCTTACTAAATGTGGACAGCTGCCATCTGATTGAGCTACTTCTCAGTTTTTTACAATAATAAAGCTTAACTATGGGATTTTAGAGTAAAAGCTGATCTATAGATTATATTTGTTTCCTGATCTTCTAGATCTCAATCAAGCAAAGGCATAAATGTATATATATCTATCACAAATATACTTCTTCATATGCTAGAGAAACATCCCAGTACTATTTTTAAGCAACCATTGCTTGTCCAGGCCAAGAGTTCTCAAATTATGTCATTGTCTAAAACAAACGCTTACATGAATCTGTTCAGAAATCAGAGGGTGTAAGCGGTTTGTCAGAGAGAAGAACTAACACAGGAATATGTACAGAAGGAACAGAGAGCCAGTCACAGAAGGGCACAGAATATGACTCCCAAAAGAAAGGCATAAGGATAAAACTATTAGGTTGAGTGCTAATTGAAAAAGAGTGGAAGCTCCAAACAAGGTAAGTCTCTGCTCGATTCCTTCTGTGTTCAGAGAAGCAGGACTCTGTCTACTCTTTTTTTTTTGCAGTATTGTATACAAACCCCTGGGGAATTCAAAAGATTTAGGAAAAAGGATAATTAAATCACAAAAAAATAGATGGTTACAGAAACAGATGGTTAGTCTATACTGAATCTCTCAAAATATTCCGTTTTTTCAGTTTATATGATAGTGACTCAATAAATTAATATAATCTCTGTATTCTACATCTAATACATATTTTAGAGACAAAATAAATACATACCTCTCTATATATTATATAATAGATCTGCAAACTATAAACAAACACACAAAATATAAACAATTCTAGAATACCATTTTTGTAACAGTTCCTTGAGTTTTTTTATTTTTTATTTTTGGAATCCTTAATTCTCCAGATTGTTCAAGACTCTGAAGGCAGTTTGAAATTATTTTGAGCACTCAATATCTGCAAATCTAACCAAATTGCTCTCCAGGAACTATATGTCCCATACAATTTCTTAATGGACCTTTATCTTTCTGCAGAAAGGTATATTTTTAATGCATCTTTTGGGATGGAATGGGAAGATTTGAAGTTATGCCTTTTTGCATATGCTGGATCATTCCTTCCAGCACAAGGACCCTATAGGAATGTGAGGAACAATTGCTTGCATGCTGATAAGAATACAAATATCACATGCGTCTCCCCCTTAAAGAATACGCTGAGTGCAGCCAAGCTCCTGAGGAACAATACATAACGAAGGAACAAAGCATAAGGGCAAGTTGCCATACCATCCAAAAGAGACATGCAGGATTCTACTACACTGCTAAGCATACTGGAATACAATACATCATCTGAAACTACCCAGACAGACAACTGTCTGTTTAAACTCTTTAAGGACCAAACAGGAATAAGACACAACCTATAGGTCTTCATCTTGAAACCTGGACTTCTAGGGAGTCAGTAGGTCTGCCTGCAGGAAGACAAGTCCTTACCCTTTTCATGATCTTGTAAACCGGGTATATAGTACAGAAATAAGGATATTCTGCTTCACCTGACAGAGAAGCACCAGTGGCAACTAGAATGTTAGAAAAGGTGGCAACATGCAGAGGCTGAATTAAATGGTCCTTCATTAGTAACTACCCTGACTCCCCAATATCATGAGGATTCTTTTGATAAGACAGTCTTAAGGCTACACAAGCATATATATATGTATCCTAAATTAGGTCAAGATATCTGAACGACTTACCCTCTTCTGAGTAACCAAAATGACATTGATTAAAGTCACCAGCCTAAAGATGTAAAGGTTGAATCTTTTTTGAAGTTTTTTTGCTGTCTCCAGCAGCAAAAATACTCATCACAGTATCTCGTTTCAGTGCTGTACTAGGATTAGTTCTATAGTTTCTAAAATTCTTGAGAACGCTTCCTGAAAAAAAGGATGCAGTTGGAGAATTCCAGAGAAGCAGCAAAGCCAACTAAATGAATCATTTACTGCTGGTCACTGTATCTGCTAATATGGGAGGAAGAACTGATTGGAACAGCGCAGAAGGAGGCAGGGAAGAAAATTATTTGTTGCTTCTAGTCACAAATTCAGGGCTCTTGCCTGCTAATTCTGAGCTGATTAGAGAAATGAAGTAAAAGAGAGACACTGGCAGTCAGCACTGTTCTTGCTAGCAATGTCAGAACTGGCCATTCTGAAGCTCTTTCCAAACACACAATCCCTTACTCAGACTAGTCCAAAGCTGGCCTGGTATCAGCAGAATCTTTCCATCTGGATTGCTCCCAAAATGAAGATGACAGAAGGGTGTTTGTAATGCTTTGCCTTGCCTTTTCGGCTTTCCAGAACAGTGATGGCTGAATGAGCTTAAAGAAACTGAGATGGTGCCAGTTACACATCATTATGTGTTTTAACACTCTGAATATGAGGGAAAGCAAGTCTAAGGTGCTACTCTGTAGCTTCTACAACAGGAAAAACTTTTCTGCTTCCAAGTGCACAGTGGAAGTATGCTTTATTCTAGAATAATTACTTAAAGACGAAATGTCTTGGGGTTTGCCGTAATATCTTTTTAAAACTGTCTCCTTAAAAAAGAAAGTATTTTGCTATCTTAAAGTTGGTACCTGGTATTTTTTTTCATAAGAACGTACACGTCTAAATGCCAACATACACTTTTATTTGTTAAAACAGAAATCTCTTACTCCTTCGCAGAGTAATCCTGAGTCTATGATAAATAATAAGATGTTCGAGTCTGACCTTTGGAATGTCATGTTAAATCCTTTAGGGAGGATAAATCAGTAATATCAGATCAAAACACAGATATGACAGTGTAAACGTATAGGCATCTTCTCTCATCTCCTAAAATTCTATTACTCAATTAGTGCGAAGGCGTTGACAGATAAAGCAGTACTTAATAGCAACCTTTTTTAAAAAACTCATGTAACACATGTTCAGATGAATTACTTCAGCATCAGTCACCATTCAATGAATGATGTTTTATTCAGTATATATATTCAGAATGCAAGAACTGCAATTGAAAAGTTATGAAATTAGTTACAAAGGAAGGTATAAGAAGCTCTCCCACTGGGCACCTAGTACAAATACAACACCTGCCTGTAAGAGCAGAATTCAGAACAGAAAGTCCCGAGTTAATTATATGTAGAGGGCATAATATATGTGTTGCTGCTGACTGTAAAAAATTATCCTTAGTGCAAATAATATGCCTTTCAGAATCTCCAAGAGAGCACATAAAGAGAGCTAAAAAAGCCAAGGCAAACAGAAATCAATATTCTCCATTTTTATTGTAGACCTGTATAGAGGTACACAAGTCTATCCACCACTCAGAAATCCACAAGAGAAGACAGAAATCCTCTTCTCAGAGCAGATCTCTACAGCAAGAAAAAAAATAAAAACAAATCAGCAGTAAGTACTGCTGAGGCATTTTCAGACAGCTAATAACTAACTCCCTCCAGAACTGCCTAGGTCCAATTTGGAGTCTGCGCTGACAATGGCATCTCCCTCTCTCAATTGCTTGCTGGGAAAAAAACAGCTATGCTTCCCTGCAAATGTAAGTAATAAAGGATGGTTAGGTCTTCAAGCCTTAAGGCTAAAAGATCTTTGGTTTTTAAAAAGATTGTTCATCTGCTTTTCAGGACGAGGGGGATGGGGAGGAGGGGGCGCGCAGAGGAAATCTTTAAAATTATTCTTTTTAAAAAAGAATCTGCTCTGGTATAGTTTAGAAATCAAGAGTGTACATTCCTAAATATTGAAAGTATCACAAGCTTACTGTAAACTAAATGAGACAATTGTCAGCATTGATTTATTTTTTTCTTTTTTAATAAAGGCAAAAATCTCATTGACACCAGCTGTAGAAATACAAGAGAAATTCTCTCAAACTTCATCTCCTGACCCACATTTCTGACTAGCTTACAAATAGACATAGCCATGTCTTTGCTCTATTCACGCTTTGAGCCAGCTGGACATAAGACCAGCTTCTTTCCAGAAATCATGTGGCCACATTAGCACAGTTCTGAGCCCAAACTAATATATTCTGCCTCGCAGCCAGCCTTATTAACTCACGCTTAGCAACACATGAATCACAGCTACAGAGCTGCTAAACTGGAGCTTGCTCCCAGCATAGGATATGCTGGTGTGAGTTTGTGTCAACGTAGCCACAAGTGTGGCACCTGAGCATGCCTATGAACCAACTTCAAATAACTGAACAGATACGCTAACTTGCTTTAGTTTTTTTTCATTATCATTGAAAATACATACAAATATTTACATCTTGTCTTGTAGCAAGAAATTGATACTCTTTAGAATGCTTCTACATTGCCATCTAATACCTGTGATCATGCCGTTTCCATTGTGGCACCTAAAGCATTTGAAACAGCAATACATGTAAAACCTTTCCAAAAAAAAATCCAACTGTCACAGGCAAGATTATCAGGTTGCCTTGCTCTCCAAAGACATCATCTACCAAACAACAAAGCAAAACGGGAAGGTAAGAATTACTGAAAGAAGGTGGTCAACCATGACAACTTCATTCTTTCAGCTTTTTGCTTGGCATTTCTGAAGTGTTCCTCAAGCAGTGGAAATTGCAAGTGTCCTTTGCTAGAGATTCAGGTCCTTCCCCATTCATTACCCTCCCTTCCTCTTGAAAACAGAGACATGCTGTCTTAATAATATTTTAACTCTGATATGACCCAACATCCTTCAGCAGTGCAAAAGCCTGGTTTCACATTTCCTATATAATTTATACACTGGTGTTAGTGTTTGTCCTCCTTCCCTCAAATACATAGAATTGCACTATCCCAATTTAAACTTTTTATTCTCCTATTCTAGGTTTGGGCTTTTTGGTGTTTACGGAGCAACAGATCATTAGTTCTTATAGAGATGCACACACAGATAACTGAGTCAGTGCATCCTTCTGTTGGCTGTACAACTGGACTTATTTGTTTGACTGCTCGTCACTATTTCCTACCTCACTTTCGTCAGTTCTGTCCTGTTCTTTGAAGATACAGAATACATTTATGATTTCACCCACATCATATGAACAAACATTGAAAAACCAACATTCTAACACCTTGTAGTAATACCACAGTAAGAAAAACAAATCCATAGAACATTTACCCTCAGGCTTCAGCAATATGATTCTTACTTTTTATACTGGGTGAGAAACACTTTCTGTAGGTCAGCGGGCATACCTACAAAAGCACTAAACTACCAAGAATTCAAAATTGCTGCCAAGTTACACTTCAGTAAAAGCCTACTGAATTAAGACTCTGATGTTTCTGATGCAGGTTGACTAGTAAGTATTTTTTATTTCCTGCACTGCAAACCACTTTGGCAGTTCTTGAGGTGTGTAAAAAAATGCTTCTAACATTTCACTAACAAGCAAAGCAGTGTTCATGTACAAGGAAAACAAAACACAATTCAATAAAAATATTCCACTGTCATAAAAAGCCCTGGGAGCATTGATCAAAATCAGTAAGCAAATCTGAAACAGAAATAACCTTCTGCTTTCACATAATTGTATGCAAAAAAATTCCAAATGCCCTTTATATCAGTTTGTTTCAAAGATATTTTAAACAAACACAGACAGGCAAGCTGAGATTAAACGAGAGCTTGGCCCTGAAAACTAATGAGTATTCCCAGTGACCTTTGAAGTCAAGGGCATTCAAGTGCTTTCAGCCCAACAGGTATAAGTATTTATATCTCGGTATCTCAAATAACTGATACCAAATTATCTGAGGTCATGTAAAAGATTCCAAACATTAACATTTCATAAATTAGCAAGTCAATTCTAGAGACAGAAATCCCCTTCCGATCCAGCTGGACGACAAGTAACATAATTTACTCACCCAGCAAACTACTGTAGGATCATCTGTGCCCAAGTCTGCCTCCCAGCCCCTCTTCTCCCTCATCTTACAGGCTCTTCCTACACTCATTGCAAGATAACTGGAGTGACACCATCTAGATTAAGAACTGGTGGAAAAGAAAGGTCTCCTTCACTCAACTTATTCCTTTCCCCCCTCCTACGGTATTGCATCTCACTCCACAGTCAGACTAGACATACTAAACAGAAAGCACACTGGAAATGAAGCATATCTTACTTTGTCCTACTCTTCTCTGGCTGTGCTTTGTCTAATAGTTGCTAGGATTTCCTTACACGATCTTTAAGGAGCTTTTTGAAAAGACAAAAGCACACGCAAAAGGGAATCCACAGTTCTTTTTTTTATTGGCAACATCCATGAGCTAGTTTGGCTTGCAAATTCCTAACTGAAGAGGTGCAGCAACATAGGTGCAGGGAAATGGAAATCACCCTCGTAATACTATCAGCAAATTACCTTTGTCCTGGGGCTGATTTATCTTTTGTAACCAGACAGAAAAACACATCAGTCTGTTAAGAGCTTTCTTCTGCATCTCTCTGCACCTTACAACACTGTATTGTTACATTTAGCCACTTCACATGGTAACATTTTACTAAGGAGTCTCTTCTGATATTCACAGGCAATCACCTTTTGCCACATCATCAATTTTAGCTACACTTCCAATTTAAAATAAGCCTAGAAACTACAACAGCCTTCTCCTGAGGCAGTCAATTCAGCAAACAGTACAGATTTATAGACCATATATCCATACTCTGTGTGTGTGTGTATACACACACGTATGATCTATTAACATTTTTACATACTAAATTTTGTTGGTTTTCACTACATCATACAAAAGGTTTTCAACCAGAGGCACTCACAGTCTAAACAGACAGACAGATAAAACTCAAGAATTTAAACAAAGACTCTATCTTGCCCTGCATTTTTACAAAACATTTAACCTTTTACTTAGACAGACTTGTGCCAGGGCCTCACAAAGAAATTAAGTGCTCAGGAGGGAACAGAGAAAGGGCAATTGCCTTCTGCAAAAGGACTGAGAAGGAATTCCAAGCATGAAGATAAAAATCAAAAGAAAACAGGAGACGAAGTAGAAAACCAGAATTTATTCATTATGTGTTTCAGTGAGCTTTCTCTGATTTCCTGTAATGTACCTTAACTGCAATAACATTTATTTGCTAAAATAGATAGTCCAAATATATAATCTATGAACTCCCACGACTAAAATATGCAAACAACGTGGCCCAAAATAAAATACGTATTAACACGCTTAAATTGCAAGTGAACCCATTGTAACTAGTGCATACATACTATGTATATCAACCTCAAACACGATCAATTATTTTAAATTTACCATTTGGTCATCACTGACTCAAACTGATCCAAGTGCCACCTAGGTGCTCACCTCTGGCAGCATACACAGATAGATCTGTTCAGTCACTGACGTGATTGTTAGCTGAGGCCTCAGAAAGCCAAAACCTGGATCCTCAAAACATGTATTTCCATATTTATCTTATCAAGCAGTTGAATCTCCCTGGCTGACTCTGGGGACAGTCTCTGAAAAGAAAGAAGTTGTTGAAATACTCTTGCCAGGATACGATAGACCAAGCAAACCACTAATGCCCACAGCAAGTTCAGCCTGACAATGAAGTAATCTCTTTTAAAATACATTTGGCACTAATGCACCAACAATTTCCCATCATCCAACTGCATGCCCTGCCTCATGATAACCAGGAGACTGAGATTAGCCCAGATTCTACATGACACTCAGGCTGGTATAAAAGCAAACAAATGTACTGGCTCCTTCATCAGTAGTTCATGCCAACCTATCTTTTGCACAGGCTGATCTGACACACATTTATGTTCTTGTAAGGGCTTCCTGTAGTTTTAGCTAAGTCACTTAACCTCCTCCCATCTATAAAAAGAGAATGACAGCATTCATGTAATGTTACAGAAACATGGTCAGTTCTGACAATTATTTTTTAAATATATATATTCAGGATAGAGAGTTTATTCTGCTTTATTCATGCAGAACTTTTTTTTAAAACAACAAAAATTTTATCTTAAGACAGGACGACCTGGTGCAAACATGTAATTGCCAAATACAGTGATTTAATAGAAACCAGTGGTTAAGAACTATTAAAAGACTAGGTTTACTACACACGTACTCATATTATACAGCATAAATAAGATCAACGAGCTAAAGTTACCAACATTTACACACAGCTTTAAAGGTTAGATGCTCATTAAAAACATCTATCAGAAATGTTAAACAAGCTCTCTAAGCATAATTTTATTTATCTATCTCCTTCTAGTGGCAGAACACGAAATCAAATACTCAAAAACTTTTTTTTGTTATTTTCTAAAACCCTTAAATACAGCAGACCACACCAATCAACTTACACAAGCTATTATTTTAAAATATCTGATAATTAACACTTGTAATATACCAAACATCTGTTCCACAACTATAATCCCCCGCAGTCAAAATTCAAGCCTTTGCAATTTTTCTGACTAAAAGGTAACATGACCCAGCATCTTTTTCTGTATTTAGAAATAACCTAAATTTATAGGCTGCTCTTACCACAGCAGTACGCAGCATTCTAAGACAATATCTAGAAAAAAAGAATTAAAAACATGAAGCTTAATAGAAAATTACATGAAGCCTAAAGCTGGCTTCCCAAAGAAAAATCCTGCTAAACTTACTCGATATGTTTAAAATCAGTTTTTTTCCTAGGAAACGGAGAAACGCATTGGATTACACATATCTGGACAGTGCTAAACACTTGATATGGTGCTACACTGACATTTATGTTTATCTTATATGAGACTGAGGTTAAGTAGAGGCTGAAAGAAAATCTACAGTGAACTCCCTTGGGATTGTTTTTTATTTAACATTTTAATTAATGACTTTGACAGAATGAGTAGGAAGACACTTCTGGCACAAAATCAGAAACATAGCATACAGAAGGAAAAAATGAGATAATTACATTACAAAAAACAGCATAAAACTGAGGATAATGGAATGCAACATCCTGCACTTACAAATAAATAGATTAATACGTTATCTCAGAAATCCTTATCAGATGGAAATCAGACAATAGTGTATTTGAACCTGACAAGATAAACAGAAAGCGTCAGGCACAGGCCATAAAACCAGCAAATACAGTTTAACCATGCACAAACCAAAACATTTCCCTTTCTTCCACTGAAGAAGGGTCTGGTAAGATTTAACCTGCAATGGTGCCTATAAGGCCAGCACACAAGGAGGGAGACAAGTGTCACAGGTGTGAAGACGGGATACCGGGATGAGGAGGGAAACCCGGACTCTGTCCAGCAGAGATGAGGCGGCTGGTTCAACCTGGAAAACGAGGCCGGAGAAAGGGCTGTGACTCCGGCAAGGCCTGTGGAAAACCTCCGCTGGTGGGAAGCTCGGGCTCAGGCAAGGCGGCGCCGGCAGAACAGCTCGCGCACAGGGAGGGTGACGGAGCCCGCCTGATAAAAAGCTGCTCAGTGTCTGGAAGACACTTCCTGCCGCAGCCGCCCCACAGAGCTCGGCCCCCAGAAACCCCTCCTCCCGCTGGGCTGCCGCTCCTCCCCTCCCGCTGCCGCAGCCCCGCATCTTACCGCGGCCTCGGGCTCCTCCCCAGCCGGCCTTCACTCTCTTCACCGGGGCCCGGCCTCCCCCCGCCCCGCCCGCCCGGGGCCGCTCCTCACGTTCCACCCCGCAACGGTCGCCGCGGCGCGCGCCTCGCTCCCGCCTCCTGCTGGGGGCGGCTAGCGCGAGCAACGGGGGCGGGGCCGTCACTGCCGTTGGTGCCGTTGGCGTCGGGGGGTAAGGGCCGCGAGGCGGCACTGCTCGTCTTCTAAGATGGCGGCGCCGGGCCCACGTGGTGCGCGCTGAGGGGAAGAGAGGGAGCGGGCCGCTCGCCGGCGACATGGCGGCGGCGGAGGAGACGGCGGAGGAGGGTGAGAGGAGAGATGAAGCAGAGGAAGAGGAGGTGGAGGTTGGTGCGTGCCGAGACTGGGACGCGCTCCCTTAGAGCTGCGTTTGGGGAAGCGGCGCGGCGTGTTCCATCTGCGGCCCGGCCTGGCCGTCTCTGCCCGGGTCGAGAGGAGCGGTATGGGACAGGCTGCCTGGTGGGGCCGGCGTCCGGCCCTGTGCCCGCCAGAGCCCAGCGCCTGCTCGCAGACCCCGCTGAGGGGTCTTCTCTCACCGCGTCCCTGCGAGCCCTTCCCCGGCCCCCGGGCTGGCGGGCGATGGGGGCTCCCGGGCTGGCGGTGGCGTCGGGCGCGGAGCAGCCGGGTTTCTCGGGCTCCGCCGGGTTTCTCGGGCTCCGCCGGGTTCCCCGGGGCCTGCCGGGTTTCTCGGGCTCCGCAGCCGTCGTGTCGTCAGGGCTGTTTAATCTCAGGTTTTGTGGAAAACGGCGCTGTCAGAAAGCGCTCTTGCAGTTGCTTCCTGCCCCCGGAAGACTTGAAAATACGAACTATTCGTTTAATTTTATATGTATTCGTAAGTGTTTAGAAGATGATTCTTGAAAACTTTTTGTCCTTGAATAAAAGATTTTTTTCAGGGTGGCTATCTTTTCGTTTGGTTTTATGTTTTCCTCACCCCAAACTATAAGAAATTATGGACAGGAATTGATTTCAAGGTGATGTGTTACAAACAGTTAAAAGTTACCGTTTCAAGCAGCATGGTGCTTAATTTAACCTCTTGCTATGGTGTCTTGCTTAGGTAGATGCTAGAAGTTTTAGGAAATGTATTTTGGAATATGTAAGTAGTCATGTTGTTGTAATTAATTTTTCAATCACTTACATTGATTTTGCCCTTGACAAATGAGCACCTTTTCTAGCTGGGGAGAAAAGGCCAGGAAATTTGGGTGTGAAGCAGGTGTATGATGGGTTAGTGGGTTGCTGCATTCCCCTGGGTACCACAATATCTGTCTGCCGTTTTTTTCTCAACAAAATGCAGACTAAATCAGATTTGGGGTCTGTTTATTCTGGAAGTCTGGGTCTTTGTGTGCTAGGTTTTGTGTTTGGGGTTGTTTGTTGTGGGTTTCATTTTGTTGTTCAAACATATCGATTACAGATGCACGTTATAAACTTATCTTGCAGGAGCAACTGGTCATGGTGGAACTATCAGGAATTATTGATTCAGACTTCTTAGAAAAATGTGAAAACAAATGCAAGATTTTGGTGAGTGATTACAGCACAATAGGAAAGGGGTAAGTCAGTATGCATGTGAAGGACAGAGGCTGTTTCTAAATTCCTTGAAGTTGATAACATTTAGATAAAATCTTTCATAGAGAACTATGTGCACTGCCTTGGCTGTATTTGGCTGCAGGTTGTGAACTCTGTATCACAACATGTAATACATAGTATTATGTAAATATAGGGAAGAATTTTCAGAAGTATTTCTAATCTAGGACCATTATCCCCTCTGATTTAAATTTCATTTTTTTAAACGGTGTATTTAGCACATTTCTTGAAATAACTTCAACACATCTGACAGGTAAACCCCAAATCTTTCTGAATTGCACTGTATTAAATTTTTTTTTTTTTGCAGACACTGCCTGGCAAGTTCAAGTGTTGTAAAGAATAATTGGGTCTTAAAAGTATTTGGTAAACAGTTTTGGATGTTGTTTCCGTCACTTAGTTTATTGTGAGAATCTGGCTTACCTGTCCTTTTCCGTGAGTTGTTTAATCACTTTATGTGGGACAGATTTAATTCGCCTTTCAAAATGTATGTGGACTATGTGAGCTGGGTAGGTAGACAAGTACTACTGATATGCAAATACTTTGTGAAACTGGACCTTTACAAAAGACTGCAAAGGCAGAAGAGAACATCTTGGAGTTATGCCAATGATTAGAAATATGTGGGGTGGTGAAGTCAGTTCTGAAAATCTCAAGTGTAGAAATACAATCAAAATTCATTAGTTATCTATCACTGGGTGGATATGCTTATATAAGCATATTTGCTTCCTAGGTCTGACCTAAGTCGGTTGACATGTATTACGTAGATGGTTCCTTACTGGTGGTTGAATAGCTACGTATTCTTCAGTACTGTTAATGTGAGTCTTTTAAATTTTGTGCTTTGAGATTCTTTTGCAATGTTTCTAGAAAAACTTTCAGGTATCTATACCGTATCCTGGTTGTATCCAAATCTGCCTGTGCTCACTCCACAGAGTAAGCATTCCTTGAGATTTTTCATTATGGACAACTGTTGTTAAAACTCCAATAAAAGATTTTGCTTTGTATTATTCTGTTTAGCAAGTATTCTGTGATGCTGGTCACATAAGGGGAAGACAGTCTCCATTTTTGCATAGTCCAAAATTGAATGCAATCAGCCAAATAAATAAAGTTTTGAATGTTAAAAACCCTAATGCTGCTGCCTAGTACTGCTTATTATTTTTTTGTAGTAAAAACCAAACCAAAACAAACAAAAAAACCACAAACAAACCCTACCAAAATATGTTCTATATGTTAGCTTAATGCTGTTAGTCTTCTCAACTTATGCAGCAGAGAGAGAATCCCGGAGATTAAATCTTCCTGATCTTAGATATTTCTGTTTGTTAAAAGTATAAGAGGAATATTGCACAAATTCCCATTAACTTGTGTGGCATTCTGTATTTTATGCAATTTACCACATTGTGCCTCGTCTTCAAAATTTTTAGTGTGTGCTTATCTTCATGGCCTGAATAATGTTGCTGTTCACAATGTATTGCTAAAAGACACTTTACCTTAATTGGTGTATTCTGTTCAGGCATTAATTTTTATCCAAGTATAGTTTCTAGTTATAACTTGTATCAAGAATAATGGGATCCTGGTCTGTGTATTTGCAAGAGCTCTGCTGCAGAGGAATGGAATGAGCTGACAGAACTGCAACCTTACTCTCTCACTCCTTTTAAAAAAAAAAAACAAAACCCCAACACCTTCACAGTGTAGACTCAGTAATCACAGAAGCTTCTGTGACCCTCCTGTTGCATCTCTGGTGCCAATGTGATGCTTTGTGCTGGACTTCTTCACCTTGTGTCTTTTACAAAGAGTTCTGTAAGTTCTCCTGTTTTACAGAACTCTTAATTAATTGGAGCTTAGAAAATATAATATTTTTCATGCAAATATGTATATTTTTATTTGCTAATTTAAAACTGAGGCTAAATTAATTTCCTAAAGGAAATAACAGTGTTTTAAAATTATTTCCTGTAACCTAAATAGACTGTTGGATGCAGCTTGATCTAAATTTCTTTGGTCCTTTTTAACGTACTAGAGCATTTTCTGTACCAGTTCAGCAGTGTTGGTTTTGTTGTGATTACTAGAACAGTATTATCTGGTATATTCTTTGCCTTTAATATACTTAAAGTAACATGTCTGATGATAGACTGAAAAATTATCATTGCATTTTAATTATTTTTTTACAGTACGCTGATCTTACAGTAAGATTGGCTAAACCCTTTGTGACTGTTGTTACCACTGCTTAACCAAGCCTCCTACAAAACCAGAAAACTCCTTGTCCCCACACCCCTGATGTTTAACTTTGCAGAAGACCTCAGAGTCAGTTGTGATGACTAAAACTACTTTTATTACAGTTTTTGAAAACTATGAAATATTTATTTAATTGTGTGTCTTGACATTATTTCAGGATTCTGCTGCTTTCTGTAATATCATAGCCTCTGCTGTGCTCTCTTACGCACTTCCATAAATCCTCTTTTAAAGATGTACTTTTCTTCATATGAAGTTAATAGTTTGAGAAAGCTTTACAGTCTGGAATCTATTCCTTTTCTCTGATACCAAAATATATGTTTCATTTTACATTTGAAGTGTTATGGAATACTTATTTTACTGTTATTAATTTATGCTGTGTTTTTTAAACTCTTTATCTTTTCAAGGAGTTGATACAATCTGGATTCTGCTGTATCTGTCTTCTCTAGTCTTGCAGCAAGAAATTTGCCTGGACTAAAAGAGACCTGACATCTGTGCAATTTTGTCCCTCTTTTCGTAGGGAATAGAGAGGGAGAGGCCCATTTTACAAGTGGACAGATATGTATTTGCGGGAGACTATGAAGGTAGGAAAAATGGTGTGGATACAATCTCTACTTTTTCGTATGACCCAGAGAACTTTCTCAATGTCAGTTAATTGCACTGCAGATGGAGAACGTGGGCCTGCAAGTTGCTGAAGTTCTGGGTGGTGTTTGTGTGACACCATATAGAGCAGCACCAGTCTGAATTAGCTAAATTAGCCATGCACCTGTGTTACATACTGGAAAGTATGGCTGCAGGGTGCACCAGCAGGTATTTCTGCAGAGAGAATGTGGGACATAAATGCCTCAAAGTAAGGCCGTGATACTCCTGGCTGTGTTTGAGTTGGCAGTGTGGTTACCAGTGAGGCCTTTGCGAGGGGCTGGAGGTCAGAACATTCCCAGCGCCGTGCCACTGGGTGCAGTATCTGCAGCTGATATAAATTAGCCTCTAAGACTTTCTCACTTTTTTTTTCCCATAGATACCTTGGGAACCTGTGTGGTTTTTGAAGAAAACACGGAGCATGGTAATTGTTGTGATTTGATGTCCTGTTCATTGTGGTAGCCTGGGAGGTTAAAAATGATCTTTGTCTTTTTTCAGTTGATAGTGGACTTCACTATAATGATTGGGTTTTGGTTATTGTTTTTTCTCCTATCTTCATAGTAGATGCAGAAGGCAACCAAAAAGTACAGCTGAAATACAAGTGTCACACAATGAAGAAGTTGAACATGACACGGACACTTCTGACAGAGAAGAAGGAAGGAGAGGAAAATGTTGGTTAGTCCTTCTGCTTCTAAGCATAACACATCCACATCCCTATGCATAAGAGTGTCATCCTTGATTGTTTGATTCAAGAGCATGCAGGAAGTTAGAGGAACTTTCTTTTTTAGGCAATAAATGTGTATGTGTAGATAGAAAAATACAAAACAAATGAAAAAAGATATTGCTTCTGAACAGTGCTGCCCCTAGAAGTGACCAGTAGGAGATTCCTACAGAAGAGTGTAAAAACAGGTCAAACATATGTTGTTATCTCATATGTTTTTCTGTCATCTAAAAGTTTTGGCACCAGTTCTGAAATCAGAGGTGCTGTTTAGTAGTTCTTCATTGACTTTTTTTTTTTCCCCGTCAATTTTTCTCATGACTTTGAGACTCTAATAGTTGAAAATCTATAATATTCTTAGTGAGAAGTTCTGTGCTGTATGTACCACAACTGAATTGTTCTTACTTAATTTACAGTTACCTGTAAATTTACAGTTACCTGTAAATTAATTTGACTTACTTGCAGAGACAGACCTAGCAGACCATTTCGATTTATTTTCATTCTGTAGGCAGAACTCGCTGCTTTTATGTTCGCTTTATTTCAGTGGTATGTTTTTGTACAGAAGTACTTTTACATGGTCAGATATTGATTATCCTACCATATATAGTACTATTTGTTAGCAGTAGCCTATTGCTTTTAGTTGCTTTTTCGCTCAAGTCAGTGTTACTGCTTCATATTTTAAGAGTATGTAGCAATCAGCTGGAGATTGGTCATAGGAGGTATAACATGAAATGTCATCTAGAATGTAACCAAACATTAGTGTTATCAACACCATGTACCATTTCTTCTCTCCATAGGATCAAGTAGGTAATATTAACTAAAGTATTCTTTTTGAAGTAAAGTAGAGAATATGTTGCTTAATACAAAGGCATGTTTTGTTCTGGGGAAGCAATAATGATGATAACTGCTGAAAAGCAGTTTAAACTTCTGTCGTGGTACAGAAACAATGTGCACACAAAGTAACTACAGTATCTTGTGAATGGACAATATGTATTGCCTAAAAATCTAAGTGAGAGAGGAATCCCAGTTCTGTTTGGAGTCTGTTTGATGCATGTTGTAAGAGCTTGATATACTTGAGTTCAGGAGGTGACACAAATTCTTACACTATTTCTGATGTCATTTCCTATCATTACCAAATGTTCTAAGACTTAGGTAGACAAATGTTTTATTATATTTGTAAAATATTTTTTCAGCACTTTGAATTATATTTAAATTAAAAGTCTAAGTCTGGTGTCTGACACATAAATACTACAGGAACTGCCATACTGGCTTGGACCAAAGGTGGTGTAGTCCTGTGTTGTATTTCTGACTGTGGACAGCAGTAAGAGGGTATGTGGAGAGGGACATAATGTGAGAAATTCTTCCTTTTGGCTGTCCTTCTGGTGTTCAGCAGGTCACAAATATCCTGACAAGAGTTTTAATCTGGGCTACTATGCCTTTGGTCCATAAAGGCTCTGTCATCTTCACTTGCTTTCTGAACCTGTCTATGCTTTTGACTTCTGCCACTTTTTATGGCAGTTAGTTTTCAAATCACATTCTCTTGTATGGAAAAAGTACAATGTTACTGTGGGTTTTCTTGTTTGTTTGCTTTTGTGGTTACAAATGTATGATCTGGTGCTTCCAATGAGTGCGAGTTATTTAGATTGTTATCAAAATTAGGAGAGAAGTCAGTATCTACTTGTTTTTTAGTACAGCCTTATAAACATCTGCCCCCTCTGAGCTGTCGCCAAGTAGAATTCTAGTCTCTAATTTTTTTTGTTGCTTTTTTTTTTGTGGTGGTTGTTGTGTGGTTGCTTTGTTGGTTGGCTTTGTTTGGTTGGTTGGTTTTGTTTTGTTTTGTTTTTTTTTAGTCTCTTCCCATTGAGAGCTATTCTCACCAATTCTTGGTTCTTTTTTCTAGTTTTACAGTGTCGGTTGAGCAGGACACAGTACTCATTATATGGATGTAGCGTAGTTTTCTGTCTTGACATTCCTACTTTTTATTACTTTCCTAGTAATTTTATCTCCATTGTGGCTGCTCTTAAGACACTGAGCTGGTGTTGTCATTGAATTACACACAAGGCCTCCAGTATCTGGAGCTATATGTCTTGGTTAAGTGAGTTTAACCTATGCATGTTGTTGGTAAGTTTCTCTTGATTTTAAGCTGGTCTTTATCAAATTACCTTCTGTTATTCACAGCCCTGTTTTTCAAGGTAACTTAATGGTTCAAGCCCTATGGTGAGACTAAAAAATTAGTGTTGGCCCAAATTCTTTAAAGACATCCTTCCATCCTAAGTGGTTCTTTTACTTAAATGTTGGTCAGGCTCAGCCTTAATAATGGTGAACTCAAACTAAGAAAAAAATCACTGTTAACTCCTTTTGTGACTAATACCAATTTTCCTTCTTCACATCAGGTGGAGTGGAGTGGTTACAGATCAAGGACAGAGATTTTTCCTACAGCAGGCCTAATACGATTTGCAGTTTTCTGCGTGAAAAAGAGGATTCTGAGGAGTCAGCTCAGGCCCAAGACAAACTGGCTGAAGAATCAGAGGGAGAGGTGAGTGTTGGAGGAAATTCTGACATGAATTGTGACCTAGAGAAGCAGCACAGCTTGGAAATGGATACCCCTGTTCCTCTGCCAGAGAGCCCTACCTCTGGGGCAGAGGATTCTCCTTCTGGAAGCGTTGCCTTAGATGATGCCCCTCCATGAGATCAGCTCTGATCTTTTCAGGATTTCTTCGTGGAGTTAATGGGCCAGCTTTTAAATGCCAGCTTTTATAGTCTGTGATGCGATTTCCAATTTGTCTGAGCAATTAGTAGTGGAAAAACAGACATTGTGTTCTTGTGCATTGCCTTTATGTTTGGATTATAATGGGGAGGGTGTGTTTTTTAAAAATACTAACAGGAAATGTATGTATCTACCTCAAAATTGTGGAAGAGGAAATGATTACATAATTTTTAAAAGCCCCCTACCTTAGAAAAATGTTGATGTATTGTACAGACTGGGACATTTTGTAAAAAAGAAAAAAAATTCATTCCTTAAAATAAAGTCTTGAATTTTTCAAGTGTAACCTTGCCTCGTGTGTTGTATTCAGGCGCATACTGTGTCTGTTCTTGTACTGAAGTTACTGAAAGAAAATTCAAGTAAGTGTGCTGCTTATTACTTGTTTGATTACTCATCATATTCCTTAGTTTGGATTTTCTCTAGCATCCTTTGTCTCCTGATGGATCTTAGGAATCTTTTCTGTGGGGAGGGACTTCAGGAGGTCTCTTGACCGTCTTCCTACTTAAAAATAGGGGCAGTGCTGAATTCAGGCAAAGTTGGTCAGGGCTTTGTCCAGCCAGGTCTCAAAAACCCCTGTGGACCAGCTGAAATATAGGTCTTCATTTTGTATATAATGTATGTTATACAAAAGGAAGTTTGTTTTTCCGATAGCTCATTGCCTCTGATCTGCTGTAACGGTGCGTCAGTTGTTCCCAAACTGATCCATGTGAGTGTATTGTGGCCCCTAGCTCGTCCGTGGATCGGTAGTACGTACATCGTCATATAGTATTTAATGGAAAAACTGAGTGGTGCAGCCATGGAAACGCCCCGCGCATGCTCCGTGCTCAACCCCGTGCGCCTTTTGGCGCCGCCTTGCCTGCGCGGATGTGACGTGCCGGATGCTGTTGCGGCGGGGTGCGCACGTGAGGCGGCTCCCGGGCAGCGATGGACGCGTTGGACCGGGTGGTGTGAGTGTGGCGGGGGGCGGCGGGGCCCGCCCGGCCGCTGAGGGCCCCGGGCCCGCGGGGGAACCGGTGCCGGGCGGCTGTGGGGCCTGGGCGGCCCTGCGCTGGGGCGGGGGGGGGGTCTCAGGGGCGAGGCCGAGGGAGAGAAAAGGCCCGTAGAAAACGCGCGGGGAAAGCGAGCACTGCTGTTCGGTGGCCGGAGAGCCCCGACTCGGTGACGTGTGGAATGTGTGTGTTTCTGTGCACTTGAAGGAAATGTCTTTGTCTGCGGTTGGAAGTACCGGTGTGGGGGTGTTTGTTTTAAAACGAAAATATGATGCTTCACGGAGAAGTTAGTGAAAACTTCACATTCATCTAGTGGGGAAATGTAGTTCTTAAGCCGTGTCGTTATTAATTTACGCAGGCTCCGTGCCCCTGCTAAGGCTGCTGTGTTTCACCTAAATAACGCACAGTACTGCAAGTACAGATTTGCTGTGCTTGAGCTTTTCTTTTGGATGCAAGGCTCTGACCTGGGGTGGGAGCTGGTGTGGGGGAAGCTTTCGGCCTGTCAGAAGTCTGCGGGATTCTGGTCTAGCTTAAGCTTGAAATCAGCAGAAGCAGTTAAGCCCAAGACTGTAAAATCACCATTGCTAGCTTGGGGAGACAGAGGGGAAGAGGAGTGGCAGTGAAACACATTAATCTCAGACTGAGCCTTTAGTATTGATTGTGATTCTGCAGGTTAGGATGAGTCTGAGTCACTGAAACAAGTTACTTGAACACGGCTTGTTCCAATTCTTGGTTTGTTTTACTGTTTCCTGTGGTGTTGGGTGGTGTTACTGATGTTATGTTTTTAACTCTTAATTTAATTTACAGAAAGCCTAAAACCAAGAGAGCAAAAAGATTTCTTGAGAAGAGAGAACCCAAACTTAAAGAAAATACAAAAAATGCTATGCTCATAAAAGGAGGAAATGCAAACTTAACCGTGACGGAAGTGCTTAAAGACATTGTAAGTTGTTTGACATAGTATGCAACCTTTAATTATACAACCTCTGGTGCTACACCAAGAGTACCTTCCTTTCTCTCTTTCTTATAATTTGCAGATTTCTCTGCTGCAAGTTGAATATTTTCATACTCTCCCCATTCCCCAAATCTTAGATTGACCATTATTCCAATGGTGTCATTACCCTCAATGAAGGTTATTTTCTTCCAATTTCTTCTTTGCCGGAAGTTTTGAGCTTATTCTCTTCATTATTATTATTTCCACGATTGTCCAGTATGTAAGGAGAAGTTTTGCAAGTCCGTTTGAAAACAAATTCAGAATTGGGACTGGATCACTCAGCTGAAGTCACATCCCAGAATCCTGTAAACTGCTTGTGTGCGTTGATATGAAGCTTTCAACCTGTCCCAAAACTTAAACTGACCAATTCTGTCTCCTAACTCCATACCTGAAAATATTATAGCTGTTCATACACTTTCTTTTTCCTCTGCTTTCTTTGTTGTTTTCTTACCATCTTATGCTGATGAAAATCAGGTTGTTGTTCTCTCACTGTTTTTCCTCATGCCCATAGAAGCAGAGAGATTCCATTCTGTAGCTTTGATTTCAGGTGTTTCTCAGTTATTTTGTTATTTTTTAGTTTCTAGAAATAAGTCCTCCTGCAATTGATTTGGCACCAAGATTGCTACGAACTTGAAGGGTGTTATTGTGAGCAGGCCTTTTGAAGTGACTTCTTTTCTAGAGTGATTTGCGCAAACAATTACTCTAATTCTTGTGATCATGTAGGTTGTTGGGTTTTAGAAAAAGCAGTGCCATGCAGTTATATGCATTAGAGATAACCTGTGTTTGGCTTCGTCTTTTGCAGTATGCTGTGAAGAAGCCTTTTGCTGTGCTGTATAAAAAGTAAGTGGTCTCAATTTGGTGTCTTTGAATCTTCTGACAAAACAGCTTTTGGTAGTTTCCAAGCATGAATAGTCTGGTTCTATGAGAGCAAGGTTCTGTGTCAGGTGGGTAGGCTGGAGTTCTTCTATCCAAATCCTTATAAATTAGGATTACAGACTGTAATGATAGATACATCTTGCTCAGAATGGGAACCCAGTGTCTGTATGGATGTAGTGCAGAGACATTAATTGTAATAGCTGAATTTAGTGTTAGATGAACAAACAAAGGCAGTTGTTTATGAAGCCAGGCCCCAGGAGACAGGAAATGTGGAGGAAATTACTTAAAATCGCAACTGTGGCACTAAGAAACTCCTGGCAGGGTTAATATGGCTTATGGCTTGAACTAAAACTGAACCTCTGCTGCTGGAGTTTCCAGTAGAATGCAGAATTTTAATGTTATTGGAGAACTAACTAAATGTGCTTATCTGGGTCTGTTCTTTAAAAAAAAAAATTCCTCCTTTCAGGAAAAATATCACTAGGCCTTTTGAGGATCAAACGTCACTGGTAAGTAGAAATCACATCTTCTCTTGTAATTTTACAGCCTTAAAGTGATGAAAAACTTTATTTTAGGATAATTTGCTATTACTCTGTGAGGAACTAGATGAGAAAGAAAGAACTAGATGATGAAAATTTATAGGGAGTTTGGATAAGTTGAAGGTAGGGTGATGTCTACATTTCTGGCATCAGTAGGTATATTTTTCCTCTGGCTGTAAGACAGAAGTGTCAAATTGTGAGGACTTTTTCTTTACTATAAATGTGTGTTTCTGTAAAGTGATGGGCAAATGTAGAAGTCTGTAATGCTATTATAAGTAACCGTGCTTAATATGAAAGGAAGAATAAAGTGGTTTATTGCGGTTTTCTGAAAGTCGGTCCTCTAAAGTGCCATAGCTTATCAACAACTTGTTTTTGATTTGATGAATTCATAGGTTAAAATAGTTAAATGGGGAGGGGGGGGTGTCACAGCTTTCTGTGACTTCCTTGTGTTTGAACAGAGGCAGAAAAGCGCAGCAGAGCATCCGTGTGCATCAGCCGTGCAAGTGCGAGATGGTCGCTTAGGGTTCTGTCCCAACATTCAGTCAAGAGCTGTCAGAACAATGTGCAATTTCAGTTAAATGTGTGTATTTGGCCTGCAAAGAGGTTGCAAAAGAAGTGGCTCTTCAGAAGCGTGGAGGGTATTTTGGACAGGGGGGTGTATTTGGAAGTATTTTGGGGATATGCCCCGTGTGGATTTGGTGTTGATGCAGTATTTAAGGTCAAGATAATTTGTGGGCAGGAAGACTGAAAATAGAGGGGCTAATCCTAAGATTCTATCTCACACATTTGCACTTCAGTTGAAGCATGACTTTAACTGCTGAAATGTGTCTATCATAAAAGCAGTACGTCTGTTTCCTTCAACAAAGTGAAGGGAGATAGTAAGGTACAGCTGTAGTTTTACAATAAAGACAAAAATGAATTATCCCAAAATAAGTTGTTTGGTTCCCAGTGATGATAATTTGGTAACATTTGCTTTGTGCCACTGCTGACTTACATAGGAGGATAAGGGTCAGCTTTCCAATGTGTGAGGCAGTTGTTGAAATAACTCACTGAAAATGCGTGCTAAAGTTGGGAATTTTGTGGCATTAAGTAACTCTGTGTGAAGAAAAAAAAATTCAGGTATGCAAGCCGAGCACAAGTGCACTTTCTTGTCTGAAAAGTATTGTGAAAATAAAGGGGAAATGTATCTAAGGAATTCTCTGTAAATAAAAAGGGAGAGGAGGGGAGAGATAGCGAAGGATCACTAAGGATCCTTTTTTTTGAAAAAAGTGAAGGCAGCCAATAGTGAGCGCTCGAGGAGTTGCTGAATTGTGTTGGACAGTTGACTTAAAGCATTTTTAATGTGTTACGTACAAGAAATTGTTGTTCTTGCAGCATAGATACATCGATGCAGAAAGTTACTTAATCTGCATCAATACTGATGCTGAGGCGGTGTAGTGTGTGCTTCTGTTCTTGGCATGAAGGGCAGTAATGCAGCCATGGTGAAAATATGGTGAGTGGAATGGAGAACTTACTGTAGGCAGAAAGGGAAGATTTGTGACATTATTTGCTGAAACTAAACCTCTTACAATCCCATAGTTGGATCACTTGGTTTCACAGTCATATAGGAACTAGCTGATCATCAGCTGACCCCTGGTTTAAAGTTCTGATAGTTTCTAGGAAAATGTGGTAGCTGAAATTGTTCTGATATTTTAAAAGTAGGTTCTTCAGGGAACCTCAAAATGGTGGGGTTGGGTGATTGAGAACAATGTCAACAAATAAACAGAGCCTAGAAAGATGTGGAAAGCCCAATCCAGTTGGTGTGGTGGTTTTGGTGGGGGGTTTTTTTTTGTTTTGGGCGTTTTTTTTTTGTTTTGTGTTTGTTTGTTTGTTTGTTTGTGTGGGGTTTTTTGGTTGGTTTGGGGTTTTTGTTGTTGTTTTTTGTTGGTTTTTTTTGTTTGTTTGTTTGTTTTTACAAGGGAAATTTTGCAACGTATGTGATGTTGCAGTACATGAAGGACACATTTGAGGCATTTGAGTTTGTTGCATCTTCTAATTAAAATATCATACAGCTGTTAGAGAATTTATATATATCAACATGCAGTGATTAACGGAGCTGTATGAGCAAGTGTTTCAAGGGGATGGTTCTGTTCTTGATCTGTCTACAGCCAGTACTTCTCAGGGACCTGGTGGCAGAGCTCAGTGCTGAGCTGTGCGATTTGTATGTGCAGTTAATCCAGGCTCGGCTTGCTCCTGGGGCTGCCGCCTCTGCTGACCTCCCCGAGGGGCAGAGCCACGCCGGCGTGGAAATGCTGGTACTTCTGGGAAGTGGTGGATAAAAAGCGCGTGTGTGTATCTAGGAACAGTGGTTGGTACGGGATGAGGGGCTGCCTTGAGGCGCAGCAGCACGTGAAAAGGCTTTGAGGTTGGACATCCTCAGAAAGAATTGCTGTGATGTTGACTCTGGACATGATACCATAGTAGGTTCTCTATCTACTCTACCTGGAGAAAAGCTCTTCTCTATGATAGTCACCACTGGCTTGGTTTTAAGTAGCCTCTTAGTCTTAAAAAATAAGTTGATGTGAGATTGCTCTGTAGTAGGACTCTCATGCCCAAGTATGAGGACATTAGATACTTGCAGATGTTCCTGGGCTTGCTGCCTGTTCAGAAATGGGTAGGCAAAGCTAATATGCTGCATAAAGCTTAGCTGGGTAACTAAAATGAGGCATTACAACTGCACCCAACTTGCAAATACTTATTCTTCAGGCAAGGAGAAGTGGTTGAAGGTATCTTGTGTATAAACAAGTAACGAGGAATTATGAAAAAGGGCATTACAGATAAAATGGCAAGAAAAAATTGCCTGGCTTGATCTTTAAGGCTGCAATGGGAAACAAAAAAAAAAGACGTGAATTGTTATTTGAACCTTGAATTCAGCTGTTAGTTTTAGCTTATGTGGACCTGGACATGCTCAACACTCTTCTGGTTGATCTTTTCATTAGGCAGCTCCTAAACTCATGTGTTTGTGACATATACCTTCACCAAATATTTTAAACACTACAAGCTGGAACTCATGAGTTTTGTTCTTTTCCTCAATTGTAGGAATTTTTTTCCAAGAAATCAGATTGTTCTTTGTTTCTCTTTGGCTCTCATAACAAGAAGCGACCTAACAACCTGATAATAGGTAATATGTCTCATTTGGGTTTTTATTTGAATGAAAGGTCTAGTTTTCAACTAATAACTTAAATAGCTGGATTTTCTTTTTTTACTTTCACAGGTCGCATGTTTGACTACCATGTCCTAGACATGATTGAGCTCGGCATTGAGAAGTTTGTATCCCTAAAGGATGTCAAGGTAAGGAATTGCTAGTTTGGTATTTCAGTGACATCTACTGGTGGATTTTTTTGGTGCATTGCCTTTTTCTGTGCTTTGAAGCACGGACAGGAGTTGCTTAAAAAGGTGTTTCATGCAGTATATGAGGATTGCAAATTTGTATACTCCAGAATGTTATTTTTATGCTCTGCTTTATTTTAGTTTGATGTTTTGAGCAAACTTGCAACTTTTTTTGCAAATTCTTTTTTTTTTTAGACTTGGTTTATTCCTAATATTTCCCTTTTTAATTAAAGAGTTACATTTACAAAATTCCTTAGGTTCTGCCCATGGTAGGTTCCTGTATGAATTGGTGTAGGCTTTGAAAACCGAGATCCCTCTTCTCAAATATTAACCAAAGATGGTCACTCTGCTGACTGAGATGATTCTGAAGCTTTCTTTAGCTTTCAGTAGTGCATAAATGCGTGTTTTCAGGGAACTATACTTAATTCAGACAGGGAGATAACATCTTGATTATTTAAACCCAGAGAAAATTCGCCTTTTATGGCTACGTTAGGCTCATTTTGGCAAGACTAAAAAATATTTCATATGTGTGTACTTTTGTATCAAGCAGTTAATATACTGCAGAAATAAGGAATTTTTATGGTCCTTATTCTCATTGCAGTGTATAAATTGGCGGGACAGTCTAGAGGGATAGTGAAGAGATTTATAAAAGTGAGTTTTCTTCTTGAAGTCAGATTGTCTTGTGTGTCTTCATAACACGGCTTATAGCAGGGCAAGTATAGTTAAGTAAATGTGTTTGGCCAGAATTAACGTTAGATGATTGACTAAGCTAATATTTTAGCCTTTTTCATGTACTATCTAGTGTCATAAGCACAACAGACTTGTTTGCCTTTATTTTTTTTTTCTTGTTAGTAGTTGCAGTCAAATTCACTCGGGAGGTGTTATCTTATGTATTGTATAGTAAAGAATCTCGTATTTTTCATCTAGCACGAAGAATAATACAGTTCATCCTTTTAAAAATAAAGTCCTTTCACACACATACAGTGTTGCTCAATGAAAAAAAGGGTCTGTGTTGTCCATATTGATCACAGGTCATAACAGTTTTTCATTCAATATTGAATGGCTACCCACTTATTAGGTCAATAATATGTTCCTTAACATGGTCTGAATTTTTGTTCTGTTTTAAAATTCCTATTCCACAGAACAGTAAATGTCCTGAAGGAACAAAACCTATGCTGATATTTGCTGGTGACATGTTCGAGGTAAATGAAGAATACAGAAGACTGAAGAGCCTTCTTATTGGTCAGTATTTTGATTATTTGAGCAGTAGGATTGCATAAATCTGTAGTAATATCTGTTGGGAAATGCTGGTTTGTCAATGAATGTTTGCTTATGCTCGGCACAGAAAGAAAACAAGAACAGGCACTTTTAAGATTCATGTCACATGAAATTAAAGTTGATCATGACTGTTAGGGTGGAATAAAGACTACCCTAAAAGAGTCTAAAGTTGAAACTTTGTGTTCACTAAAATTCATTACTTTGATTGTGGGAAAATTCTGGTGTTTTTCCAAAAGTCTTTGCCTTGTAATTGTACTGGATCATCACTTTTCTAATCAGATTTTTTTGAAGTATCTAATGGAAACTAGTGGATTAAATTCAGAACGTGGGATATTTTTGCTTACAGAAAAAGTCAATTGTATGACTGAGCTTGTGTTTTTATAATGAAAGGATTTTCTGTTGGAAATTTGACCAATTCTAACAAAAGTGCCATTGAGTGGAGTTCTTGGAAAGAACATGTGCAGTAAAAATCAGCTGTAGATAATAGCTGTGTCTAACTTCAAGGCAGGCTTGGAGCTTAGTAAACAAACTGGCATAAAGTTTTTTACTATCTCAAGGTTGGAGGCTCTGGAAGATATAGCGCATTGTGGGTTTTTTTCTGGGGAAATATAGAAAGCCGATTATACTTAGGGTAGGTTTTTAGGACGTAGAAGTCATATGGTGCTGTGTCTCTTGACACTTAAAAATGCATCTTGCTTGGTAGAACTAATCTAGTAAGTAGGATGGTGTATTTTTTCTTTTTAATAGGTTTCCTAAAAGTAGATTATTTTTTTAAAAGCTCTGTTAAATTACCGAAACTGGCCCCATAAGAACAGTCTTATTCTTTCAGTTCCATTCTTGGGTTGTACCAATTCATAATCTTACAGTTTTGCAAGATCTCCCTTTCATATAAAATAAATATTCATTGAGCTCTTTTTTTTTCTAGAGAAGCAAATAAAAGATTGCTCTTTAGAAATAGACTTTAAACATAAGATTTTTTTTTTCCCCCTAGCAATATAATGTATTAAAGCAAAATGTTTTATCTGGAATGAAACTGAAAAGGGAGCAGGAGAGGAGAAAACTTGCATCCTCTCAGTACAGCTGACTGGTTCTTGGGGACAGATGACAAGCTAATAACTGTGCTTATAAACCTTTGAAGGTGGACTAATACTGAATATGAAGTGAATTTTAATGCTGCATATTTATGTCACTGTAAATGAATATTTACACTGCAAGAAGCAGGTACATTATTTTCTGAAGTGTATCTTGTTCAGACATCTGCACAATGTTGTTGATTGGCATCCAGATGTGCTCATGCACCCCACCATCAAACAACTTGGTACCTGAAATGGAAGACAGGCATCATTAGGTAGTTGCCAAATAACTACCTAGCCCTCCCTGTCCTGTTTCATTTGATGTTTGTCTGTCCTTTCTCCTCTCCTATTTCTTTGCCTTTAACGACTCTGCAGTCAAACGCACTCAAACTGACACCCAGTCTTTCTTCTTGAATGTACTCCAAGTACTCCAGGTCTTAATGTTCTACTGACTTCTTTGAAATACCCAGATGCAAAACAATAGACAAAAGAAAAGGTTAGGGAATGTAAAGGCTTGAAGGTATCACTAACCAATTAAAATCATTTGGGTAATAATTTGACCTGCTTCAAAACTACCCTTAGCTGATAGGGAGGAACTGATTCTTTCTGTTCGTGCAAGAACTGTGGTTTTAAGCTGCCACTCTATTGCTAAGAAAGACAGAAAAATGTCTTTATAGCAACAACAGCAAATATTTTGTTACTGTAGCAGTGTTGTTGGGCTCCCAGAGGGAATATGAGGTAGCGGACAGCTGCTTGTTGCCAAAGCAGTGCGATGCCAGTGATGCTGGTGAACAACCAAGCTTTCGTTGGCTTTTGTGGTATCAAAAGTGTTTACGCATGTTTGGAAGATCATCTTACAGCAGCTTCTTTGTAAAATTAAAGGCAAGGGTGAATTATTGTCTTCATGGTGGCCGAACCCCGTAGTCCGCTCAAATTGTGAAGTGCAAGAAGTTGTTCAGGAGAAATAAACAGCAGCTGCATTTTTCTTTAGAGACCTGGAAGACAAAAGCATCCCATTCTTTCTCTTTTGGTTTTCATTGCCTGCTGATGTGGTAGTGTAGGAATTAATTTGCCGTGTAAGTCCTTGGAATGCAGTTCATGAAATTCTAATAACCTTTTATGCTTGCATTTATAAAATGTTTCATCTCTTAACGACACTTCCTGCTTGCTGGTTGTTATTGCACACCCATTTCATCCTTAGAATGGCTCGTCGCTACATGACTTGCTTATACACCTTCTAAAATGTTGGTTTACAGGAGACCTCTACAATTTTTAGGTTGCCCATCACCTTGTTCTTTATGCCCTCCTCAGGCAGACTTTTTGAGTGTCTCAAAGATTTGTGGGTTCCTTCTGGCCGAGAAGGGATGGCTGGGATAGAATTTGAACTCCACTAATGCTAAGCATTGCTACATAGGTTACAGTGTTACCAGCTTTGGGATACGAATTGATACAAAAAGACCTGTACAGACTCCTGTTGCAAAATAACTCAGGAATTTAATCTGGAAATTGAAAGGTCCTGTGAAGTTCTTTGCGGGAAAAAGTAAATTAAAAGTTCTGGAAACGTGGTGAGGACAAGTGGCAGAAAGAACTAGGAATGGAAAGAAAGGAGAAAGCAAGTCTCTAGTCCAACCAAAGCAAGAGTTGTAAATCAGGAGTACATTAAAAAAACTTCAACTCTCTGGGTATACTGAAGTGTAAGGTTTCTGCAGCTGTTCAGCATTGCCAGGAAACAGAAATTCCTGACCACCTGCGTTTGTTTGGAAGAGATCATCCTGTGGGTAAAAAGATGTATGATGCCACAGGAAAATACGAAAGAGAGATGTTGCCAATAAAACCACTGTAAATGTGAGCTTGTGTACCCACAGAGAACTAGTCGAAGGGAAAATATATGCCAGAAACAAACAAAATGTTTTATTTGCAACTGTTCCTCCGAGCTCAACCCACAAGAGGAGAAGCGCGAGTATTTAATTGACCAAGGAAGTTTCCTGGCTGGACTCCAGCTGATATCTGCCAGCAAGACTTTGTTTTGGATGTCACTCTTGAAAAAGGTAGTGGAGGAAAAGACAACTTAGCCGAGGGATCTGAAAACGGGACAGAACGGAAAAGACTGATGTGTTTTGCATCTGTTAGCAGTTCTCCTCTGTTTCAGTGTTGCCCTGTCATGTTTATTAGCACACCTTGTTCCCTCAGTCAAGGTCACATTCTTTCTCCACCCTCTGCATATGTTGGACAGATTGCTGTGCCTATTGCAAGCTCTCTGATTGCACAGTATTTTTTTCATAGCCCAATAAAAGAACCTTTCTAGGGAGAGCTCATTTTGTATTTAACCTGTATTTCAGTGTTCTCTTTGCAAACTAAGCAAGTATTTCAAGTGTCTTATTTTTATAGTTACATGTTGCTTATTAAATAGACAAGACATTATTTGTGAAGACAAATCCTGCTTTACCTAAAGGATAGAAGTGCTTTGTTGTGAGGGAGGTGTGAAAGAAATTAGATATCTAATTTTTTTTCCCCAAGTCAGTGAGAGAAAATGTAGGTAAGAGTAGACAAGATACAGTTTTGATCTGTTTCGTACTGGTTTGGATCCCTCTTTGTACTCATCCAAATGTGTCTCTGGTTAGGAATCTGATTAAGTATCAGTTTGTTGAACCGTGTCTTTGAACGGATATCTGAACTAATGGCTTCTTTGGGTTGATATGTTTAGCTGAGCATGAACAGATCTAAACACCAAACAAGATACATTTTGGTTTTCTGACTTTAAGGCTGAATACTTGGAAGAATAGACAATGCAATTATCCCAGTTAGTTTAATGAAAGTAAGTTACTGCTGTGGAAGTATATATGCTCTTCTCCATGCACTTATTTTTAAGTAGCATATATATTGCTACTGAATTACCTCTGGAAAGTCACTGTTTTCCTGTCAGGATTTCTACACCCAGCTGGTTTCACCGGTGTGGGAGCTGACACCTGAAATGTTAAATTTCTCTCCTGTGTTTTTGCAGAGCGGCTGCTGAGTGGGGTCCCTGTTAAACACACAGGTATCCCATGTACAGCCTTGTTTAGTTAGATGCAACAAAAATATCTATGTGGGCAAGGAGTTCACATCAGTGGTGTGATGTGGGTCCCTAATGAGATAAACTGATGTGTTATAGTCATCTGCTGGTTTGCTTTCAGCCAAGAAACCTGGCATTTATTCTTTTAAAATATCCTTTCAGATTTCTTCAGAGGTCCTAGCGTGCCCAGTATTCGCTTGGCTGGTTTAGAGTATGTTCTGCATTTCACAGCTGTAGATGGGAAAATTTACATGCGGAGCTATAAGTGAGTATGTGTTTTATCTATTTGTTTGCTTTTTGATACGCTTGTCAACTTTTCCCCAAATTTAGCCTGTAGTTGTGTAATTGAACTGGCTTGAGCAATAGTTTGCTACGTTTGAAACATTTAATGTGCAGAGGTGTTCAGGCATAAGAGAGAGTAACTTGTACAGCAGAAGGAAAACACAGGAGCATTAAACCTGCTGCTTCCTTCCATGTCGAGCTCCCCCTCGTAGCGAGGAGGATTGCGCTTTTGTGTGGTTGTGTTAGTGACATGGTGTGGCTTAGCTTGCGTGAATTCCCAGCACTGTCTTAGACTTCATAGACTTAGTCTGTTATCCAGCTGCAGCTGGCGATACACGAGGAAAAATGGGAAAAGGCAGGAGAAGACAATCCTCCTGGCTGCACAGGAGTTCACCCGTGCAGCTCACGGCCTTGCCTTAGGAAGCTGTGAGCATCTGTAGCTTGTGTTCCGTGTGATTTTGATTTCTCTTATAACAAAGTGACTTTTATCAGTATCATTCTTTAAAACAAACAGAAAACTTTCTTTCTTAGTGCTCAGGTTATTTTGCTGTAAATGGCAGCAGATACTTTTCATGTCTATTAATACCCAGGGCACTGTTTTCAGTGTGAGGAGTGATACGGCTTCCAGGGTACTGGCACTGAGTTTTAACGGTACTACTGATAATAATAGCCTCATTTAAAAAAAAAAAAGAAAAAAAGATACCTTAGCCAGATTATGGTGTGTGTGTGTGTGTGTGTGTTCAAATAGTGATGGAACAGATTTAATACATTGCAAATTGTTATTGACAGACAGCTTTCTCACTAATAGAGTTAGCAATAGCGATTGTTTTTAATAATCTTCCAAACTATGGGATTGAACCTGCCCTTTAGGAAGACAGAGAAGTCTTTACCACAGAGGACAACGTTGATTTTGGTTGTTTTTCCCCTATAGGGTGCTTCTGAAGAAATCTGGCTGTAAAATACCAAGAATTGAACTGGAAGAGATGGGACCTTCTTTAGATTTGGTTATGAGGAGAACACATTTAGCTTCAGATGACCTTTATAAGCTGTCTTTAAAACAACCAAAAGCCCTGAAGGTATGCACCGTGCAAAGTATATTACTTCCAGATCTATATGTGAAAAAGAATAAAAGCTGAAGTATTAAGTATTGTGTATTTGACCAAAGCTTACTTTTATATAGGCTAACTGATATTTCTGGGGCCATAGCACTTTTGTGGTGAATATCTGGTGTACAAACCCCCTTCTGGTTGCAGACAAGAGCAGAACAGATCTTAATCTCTAAGCTTCAAATAATGTATGTGGCCTTGCTTTTGGCCACTTGATTTGGTAGTTTAATTACTGGTGAACGTGGTGATGGTAAGGCCAGATATCTGGCTTCTTACCAGAGCTCCTGGTACCCTCTACTCACAAATACTGTTGTTCTTCTTCCTTTACAGCCTAAGAAGAAAAAGAATATCTCACATGATGTGTTTGGTACAACTTATGGTCGAATCCACATGCAGAAGCAAGATCTTGGTAAACTGCAGACACGAAAAATGAAAGGGTTAAAAAAGAGGCCAGCAGAGAAGTCAGCTGAAGATGGTGGGGTCAGTCCCAAAAAGTCAAAATCAGCTTGATAGTCTGGAACAGCTTTGAAAACTCTTTGTAGCTTCAAATTTATTATATATATTGTAATATAAATATGTCAGAGATAAAAGATGCAGCTGCTGTTAGCATTAGTTTTATAAAAAAAAATCTTTTAAATGATTTGTCATTTTAAAGGGAACACGGGGTATTGAGCTTTGACATGGAACTTGATTATTTAAAATAAAAAATGAGATAAAACTTGCTTAGTTTTCCAAAGCTGAGTATTTATTCTCTTGGTGTTGGCAAACATATAGTAGTCAAGCAGGTGACTCATTTCCCAAACAGTTTTCTGGCTATTATGTTGGGAACCCTTGATCAATCAACTCATCTTACAAATTGTGCACAGCACCAGAGTAGTGTATATGCACAACATCCACAACACAACTTCTCTGTTCATTTATTTATTATGTATTTCAGGTTTTGCAGAACTCAAACTACAAACCGTTTTCTAAAGCGTGAGCTCACAATATGTGTCTGATGCCAGACTTATGTTTTTAACTATTGCACCAAGCCCTACTTTACACTTGCAGAATCAGGAGTGATTAAGGTGTTTTTACTGTGTTCATCACCATGGTAGCAAAGTACCTGCTGTTTGCTTTAGGCATAAATGAAACCTTTACAGTTTGAATTTCAGTCTTTGATGCTTGATTTGTGCCCAGAATGGAAATATTTGAAGCAACCATGAAAGGTACAAGTCTGTTCTTTTTAGCCTGTTTTCCTCTGAAGTTTGTGCTCATGAGTTAGTGAAGACCCAGTTAAGCAGTTAGGTAAAGGGAATGAGAGTTTAAGAGACCTGGGATGTTGTTTTATGTTTTGGAACATATTGAAAAACCTTCGTTATTCTTGTTTTTTTATGTTTTGGAACATATTGAAAAACCTTCGTTATTCTTGTGCTTGTGTCCTTGGAAGCTATCACTCTGCACTTTAGCATGAATATGATAAGTGTACGCACTTTACCATCAACACAGCAAGCTGGGTCATCCTACTTACATTTTTGATACTCTGTCTTGTTAGTTTTCTTCGTGTAATCAGCTGAAGTATCACATCAAAAATAAGCGGTTTGTTATTTTTACTTGTCTTCTGCACACTGGATGGAAGCAGTTGTGCGGCTTTGCTGTCCTTGCACAAGAGCTGAGCCATCTCTGTGGCTGTGCAAATGCTATATACATTATGTTTTTGCTGTGCTGATTTGATAAAACTTGCAGTGTGAAAAAGAGCTTTAAAAGTCTGGGACCTTTTGGAGGCATAAATGTATTTACCTTCAATGTATTACCTTTAGTTTTTGTGTCATTGCACAAGCTGCATGGCTCTTTCTAAATCCTTTTCTCCAATCTATAACCACGTGTTTGAGAAATTGATAATTCCATAAGCTACTTCAGATTTGTATTTCCTACCGTATCTTTCTGAAATGCAGATCACTGTGCTTTTGGCTGAAAGCCATCTTTGGTAATAGCTGTAGAAGACCTGTACCAATGGGCATGCTGTCTTTTATGAATTTATGGTTGTAAAAGTAATAGTAAAAGACTAAGTGGTGGGTCGCCCAGCCTGGGAAGGGTGCAGAGTCCTTGAGCACAGGAAACTGGTCAATGGGGAGAACTCCAGTACTTTTATTCACCCTTTGCAGGGTCTTTTGTCTTAGCTGACTAGATGTGGAAACTGAAGTGCATGGTGTTTCACACCTGTGGCTGTTTGTGTGAGCACCCTTTTATTCTTTTTTTTTTTTTTTTCTGGATATAGTGTAAAGATACTTAAGCTATGCTTTTTCATACTAATTATTTTAAAGTCGTGTTTTTAGCAAGGATTAAAATTTGCTCAATTTCTAAAATACTTTGTACTACATAAAGGGGTGCCATTTTGGTGCAAACTCTAGTGGGAATGCTGTCTTGTTTTGTTCTCATGGCAGAAATTAACCACTCTGATCTCTGTATGATGAGATAGCGTGAAGCCAAATTAGCAACTGAGTTCACCCCATTTCTTTCAGAGAAGTTTCAGCCTGGCTGTGAAACCACAAGGCTGGTGGCTATTGTGGTTTCTGATGTATGGCATGTATAACGGCACCTCTGTGTGGCAGGCAGTTGCTACGTTCTGAGTATCTGATTTAACTCAAGGTGAATGGAGATAGGAGGGCTAAATATAACCGTTCTAGTGGCATGTTCTTATTTGTCACAGTCTTTTATAGCGTGAGATGTGTCAGGTGCCGCAACATAGCTGTGTGCATGGGGAACAGAACATGCTCAAAGGGCGGCTGATGAAAGGGGCTTGCCTGGCCTTGATTGCCTCTCGCTTCTAGAGTTCACCAGGCTATGAAAACATGTAAACATGGCCCCAGGGTCTGCGTGGCACAGAAAAGGCATAACTGGCATGTTCACCTCTTTCCTCTGGCTTTCATCTTCTCCCAACGCATCAGAGATAGCTTTGTTTGTGGGTTGAGAATAGTAATAAATTCAGTTTCAAGAACATCTGCGTGGGCACAGCGTGGCTCCCCAAGCTGTACCTGTGTGGTAAAATTGAGGTGGAGTTGCAGATCAGCAGTCAAGCCTGCACTGCGTTTAGTCCAGCTGGCAGGGTGGCAACAGCAGGAAGGGTGCGATTTGTGCCTTGTGTGCACTGTCTCCTGATGTTGCCCAGCTGTGCTGCTGGCATCTTCATTGCTACTGTCAGAGATGACCAGTGATATACATTGAATGTATAGTCTCCTAAACTCTAAACTCTTAGAATCATAAAATAATTTGAGCTGGAAGGGACCTTCAAATGTCCTCTAGTCCAACCCCCTGCAATGAACAAGGACATCTTTGACTAGATCAGGTCACTCAGAGCCCCGTCCAGCCTGGCCTTGCATGTCTCTGGGGATGGGGCATGTAACCTCTCTCTGGGCAACTTGTTCCAATGTTTTGCCACCATCATTGTGAAAACTTTCATCCTCATGTAGCCTCAATCTCCCCTCTTTTAGTTTAAAACCATTACATCTTGTCCTGTCATAACATGCTCGTCTATAAAGTCTGTTTTATGTGTGGTGTGATTGGGAAAGGAGGAAGAGAGGCAGATATTGTTGAGTGGCGCGATGTGCTCCGTTCTTGAGATTCCCGCATTTTGGGCAGTCAGTGCTGGGCACATGTAATCACAGCCTGAGCTCTGCACTAGTGTAATGTGACAGACTGAGTCCTGAGGGGACTAAGTGACATGTGTTTGAAAAGAGCATATGAACTCCTTTGTATTTCCTGGATTTTGTGGGTTTGAGTTTATCTTTAATGTTCCTTAGCAACCTTATTTGTTTTCACTAAGTGCTTTCTGGGTTTGACTGTGAGGGTTTCCCTCCCCCACTGGCTTGGTTGCAGCTGGAGGGAGGGTTAGAAAAAAGTGTGAAGGGAGGACAGTTAAACCTCACAGACAGATCAGGTATAGCGCTGACTGCTGGGTATCCCAGCCAGGGGAGAAAAGGCTGTGCATTGCTTGTTCTAGACGCTATCAAATCCTGGCTTCTATTGAACTAGTGTGGCCAGCAGGACTGGGGAAGAGGGAAGTGATTGTCCCCCTGTACTCAGCACTGGTGAGGCCCCAGTGTTCAGTTTTGGGCCTCTCACTACAGGAAAGACACTGAGGTGCTGGAAAGAGTTCAGAGAAAGCCAATGAAGCAGGTGAGGGGTCTGGAGCACAAGTCTGATGAGGAGCAGCTGAGGGAGCTGGGGCTGTTCAGCCTGGAGAAAAGGAGGCTGAGGGGAGACCTTATCACTTTCTACAACGGCCTGAAAGGAGGTTGTAGCATGGAGGGTGCTGGTCTCTTCTCCCAAGTAGCAAGTGCTAGGACAAAAGGAAATGGCCTCAAGTTGTGCCAGGGGAGGTTTAGACGGGATATTAGAAAAATTTCTTCCTGGAAGGGCTTGTCAGACATTGGAACAGGCTGCCCGGGGAAGTGGTAGAGTCACCATCCCTGGAGGTGTTTAAAAGACATGTGGATGTGGTGCTTACGGATATGGTTTAGTGGTGGGCTTGACAGTGTTAGGTTAATGGTTAGACTTGATGATCTTAAAGGTCTTTTCCAACCAAAACAATTCTATTAAATATAAGGGGGGGGAAGAGGGGTGAAGTAAGGAGGCTATAGCAGAACTCTGTTAGAGACGTTTTCATTATTAAAGAGAGGGAAGTGGAAAACATTAGCTGTGCATAATATGTATGGAACATAGACATACATAATAGATGTTAACATGTGTATTTCATGTGATGCAGATATGTCTCCCCTGTCTCCAAGTGCAATTTATCTCCTCCTTATGAACTTTGCTGAAGTGGCTCTAGCAGTGCTCTGACACATCCCAGGTGCAATCCAAAGACACAGCTGAGAAACAGGTCAGTTGTATCAGAAGTCACATTTCCTAAAAACGTTCAAGGAAAAGGAAAGACAAGGCTCCTGCTCCTGATGTGAAGCCTGTATAGGATTGCCTTCCTAAATGGATGAACATGGCTAACACTATACAGGATATGGCAAGTGACACGATCTCACTACATCAGAGCATTAATGACTTGTACAACAAGGCTGGATCCTGTATCTCTTTCGTGTTAGCTGCTAGCATTTCAAATTTAAGTTTCAACTTTAACTGATATGCTGTCATGCAGCTATGCAGAAGACAAGGGTGAGGAACTGGCAAAGACATTTTAAGTGGATGTGGGGTTCCTGAGGGACCTACCTGAGGAGGCTGGGAATCGATTACTTGAGAGATCATGGTAGGCAGGAGGGACCTAAGTGCTGTGTGGGCAAAGAAATGAAAAAGGGTGTTGGGAGAGGAAAAATGCATAGGTAATCTGGGATTAAGCCTTATCCTAAATAAGATGGGAGTCATCTATTCAGAGCAATCAGTGAATGCAGTAGATGTACGCTGATTGGGAAAGTTCTAAGGCATCTGTTCCTTGTTTTGTTGGCTTTCAGTCATATTTTGTCTACCTGATTACCTGATTTTTTTTTCCCCCCTGCTTCACTAAAATAGGCACAAAGTAATTCAAGGGAATTAGAGGTAAAGTTCTGAGCAGAATTTAAGAGAAAGCATGTGTGGTTAAGGACATTCCCCCAAATTCTCACTGTGTTCCCTCTTCCCCCCTTGATAATCCATCACCCTTTCTGTGATGTAATACAACACCTATAAAATCTGGATTTCTCACTCTGTCTGTGATGCCTTAGTTACGCCCATATGGGCCCTGCCATTTGTTTTGATTGCTGCAGTTTTCTCCTCTTCCTTCACTCTCATAGCCTCCAAAACAGACACAGCTGTGCTGACCCATTTCCTATTGTTTGCCCAGATCATCTCTTTGTGCTGGCAAGAAGCTGAGTTTCTTCTCCTTTACTGCTTATGGTGATTGTTATGTTAATCCCTTCTTTCTGCTCTACTAGTTGCCACAATATCATTGTCACTGGTGTCCCTCATCTTAGTTGTCTTCTGTACTCTGCACCAACCATTATTTGCAAGGCATTTACTGAGAGTATCCAGACAAACTGAAACAAGGAATCAAGAGCCACATTCAGCATCAGGAATCAAACTCCAAAGCCAGAGGTCAGAAGCCAGAATCAAAAGAGCAGATGGGATGAAGAGCTGTCCTGTTAACCGTAGTTTCAGGCATGTCGGTCAGGCAGGCAGGGAAATCTGCAGGAAAGGTCTGACCGGGCCCACTTCTCCAGTTGTTACCTAAGTGGGAGAACGTGAGGAAGAGCACTGACGGGCTGGTGCCAGTGGAAGGAATGCCAGGCTTCACTCAGCAAACTCAGAAGGAGATCCTTAGTTGATTAACCCCTACCAGGGCATTACATACATTTGCCCTGTGCTACATTGCCTGCAAAGATCTGAGTGATGCACTGGATTTTTTATATATACACTGCTGCAATGCAAAGTAAGATGAATTTAAAATCTGTCTTTTTGCCCCTCTTTCTTGATGTTAATGTGTACTCCATGGAGAAGGCAATGCTCACCATGCTGCAGTGATAGGGCCTTCACTTAGGGCTGAGCCCTGTGCAACGAATTCTAAGGCTGGTTTAGTGATGATGTTATTTTTCCCTTTTTAAAATCTGCAAAATTAAACCATTGATTGCTGCTGCTGGCCTCTAGGCAGAAGAATTACTGACACTGCATTATGCTCTAGAATTATTGCTGCAACAGCGATTAAGTTAGCCATAGATAGGCACGCTGGGGCCTGACATCAGCTGTTGCCAAAAGATAGTTTTAAAGCCTCTCCCCTCCCTGCATGTTTTTCAGATAAAGGCGCCTTCCTTGTTCTAGGTCAGGGTTTTCATTTTCCTAATCCAAAAAAGTCCACGAGTAGCTGTATCTTTTCAGTTTGGATTGCAAGTTGCTAATGTTTTTCTCCAGTAGAAATTGAGCTCCTTGGCACAGAAGTTGCTCTGGGAGAAGCTGAGAAAAGGAACACAGAAGTGAAGGGGAATAAAAGATTCTGGCAAAATGTCTCCTGTCTCTCCTGGTGTGTCACGTTTTTGTGTGACAGAAACCAGCCCCAATGTGTCAAAGAAATGTAAAGTATTCAGCAGTATAAATTCACACCAAACAACCAAATGTCTCTCTAAGCAAGGCTGAGCTCTCCTGGTTCTCATAAGTAAACAGCTGTTTGGCATACATCACTGCAAAAAAAGAAGGGCAGTCACATCTGCTCTGTCAGGAAGTTTATGTTGGGATTGTTTGCTGCAAAAAGTGCGATGCAGAACTTGCATTCAACTCCCATCACAGCCATTTCATTCTCTAAAGTGAAAACAGATTACTATGAAGAATTAATGAGACCCTCCAAAGTGCGCATGCAGCATGCCAATAAACAGTAATAAGCTTTTAATTCATAAGAGGTGATAGATTTCAGCTCCTGTTGGCTTACTTTGCACATGGGAATAATTCCTTGCTCATTAGGGTTATCTGAATGAAATATTAGGCAGGCTTGACTTTTTGTGCCATGAAAAGAAGTCTGCAGGTGCTTTTTTCTTCTTCTTCTTCTTCTTCTTCTTTCTTTTCCTTTCTTTTCTGAACACATCTGAGATACCTAAGGGCTTCTAGGATGTTGTAGCACAAAGAGGCAAAGAGATGTTCAACTCAAGTGAGCTCTGCAGTTGATGAGTGAGGGGTTTCTGTTTATGCTCCAGATGCTCATCTCTGGGGCTGAGCAGAAAGGCTCACTTGAAGAATGATTCAAAGACCTAGCAACTGCTTAGCATTTCCTTCTCTCTTTTCTTCCAGAAAGAGAGGGATACCCACCCTTCCTGCCATTAGCCTTCTCCAGTTTTTCTGAGGCAGCAGGTCATGTATAATGATATTTCTTAAAAAAAATAACCAGACAAAAAACAAAAAAAAGACCCCCACACAACAACAAAACCACAAACAGATAAAACCAATAAACATGACCAACCACAAACCCAACACTAGAGATAACACCATGTGGGGAGCCCAGCAGCAGTGCTGACGTAAGGAGTTACAAAGGCTCAGCTGTTTGTGGGACTGACAACCAGATCAGGGAACTAAACTGGCTTTAAAAGTCAAGGAGTGGGAGGAAAAAAGGGGGAGTCTCTTTGTTTTGAAGGTAGATCAGTTCCCTGATCTGGCTCGCAGCACAACTGGGTGATGCACTGCTGCACTGGGGAGGAAGCAAAAGGCTGGAAGCAGCATGGGAGACGAGATGGAACTCCTGCAGCTTATATTGCTGCTTACAGTAATATCTGTAAGACAGCACCCAAGATTGAGAATTACTATTGTTTTGAGGCTATTCTTAAAATAAACAAGAGGCTTTGGGAATAGCAGTTGCCAGTGAGCTTCATCACAGCTTTCCCTGTGAAGAAGATAACTTTTAACCCCATTTTACAGATGTGACAGTGAAGGTTAACTGACGTTTTCAGAAGGGATTTGCTGTTGGAACAGAGGTAAAATTTGAAAGTTAGGAGCTCCCCGTCAGTGTGGTCTCTGTTGGTGGCTTTTCTGTACTTTCCTGTGGCTGGAGCCTGTGCTGTGGTGGAGCTGGAGCAGCTGTCAACAGCACTTGGCCAGAAAGAAGTTGACCAAAGTGGAACCACTGACATTTTGTGATTTTCTGTGCAAAGAAAACCTCTCATACATTTTGAGAAATTTCTATCAGAAAAGACCAGCTCCACCCAGCCCTGGTCAGTAGTAAGAGAGACAGTAATTCATCTGTGTAACTTTAAGCAAAAGACAAATAAATGTCTTCAGATAGGTTTTAAGGCAACCTTCAAAATAATATTCAGGAAACTTCTCCTTTCCACAAGGAGTAACCTTCTGACAAAACTCCTTATGTGGCTTCTGTTTTAGCTGGAAGGATTTTGTCCACTATGAAGATTTTTCAACAAGCTTTTTCTCCTTCTGATATTATTGAACACTTTTGTTGAAAGAACTTGAATAAGTTGTGCTTGTTCTAGCCTAAGCATGATCAGAAATACTGCATGCCGGTATGTTATGCTTGGAAAGCTAACATTGCTTCCTAGCATGAACCTCAAATCTTTTGAAGACAGATTTAGTTATTTTCTCCAGTTATGGAAAATATTTTAAATTTCATTTAAATTCCACTAGACCCGTGTTGCTGTTTTCAGGAGGTAACAGCTGATTCGGTTCTCATTTACTTTTCTTTCAATTCCTGGAAGGAAATCTATTCTGTGGCTTACGTGGTAAAATGACTGAAAAGTTTAAGTGCATTAGACAAAGCTGTCCCTGTTAAAGCAGAACTATAGTTAAAGCAATATTATAAGAAAGTGAAAAGTGAAATGCTTTTTCAGCATGTGGGCCGCATAGGACATGATAAATCTACCCTGAAGATGTTCTCATGCACAGGATTCTGTCAAGGGTAAATCTTGTTCCTTTACAGACTCAAGCTTGTGGCAGGAGACTTCTGCTACCTGACTGGTATGCCCAGAGGACAGGATGCATTAAATTCTAGCAGAGAAGGAGAAGACTCGTCAGAATTTGTGCTTTATTAAAATGGTGCCAGCATTTGGTCAGAGCCAGCTACACTAGACTTGTAATCCATTCTGGAAGCTGAGTTTACAGGAAAGTTTTGTTGTTCTATTAAAAAGTAGAACAGGATGAACTTTTCAACCTAGTAGGTAAAGAGCTAGTTTCCACAGGCCTAACTCTGTCAGCAAAACAAATGAGCGTTAAGAAAGAACAGGCAAACTCTTAAGACAAGGCATTAGCAGAGGTGTTTTCTCATAGCAAAAGCCAGATGACTGAAATCAGAAACTTTCTGGTCTTCTAAGTTCCCTCTTGGATGTTGAACTAGACATCTGACTTGGAAGACGGGAAAAGGAGAGAGAGAAGTTATATCATACTTATTCATATCCGCAAAAACAATTTTGAAACCTGTATGAAAAGTGGTTTTTGCAGGGGAGAGAGTATCACAAATTATATAATGAAAGTTGGAGCAAGATCTTTAAGACTTTTTCCTTTATGTCACACAGAGGAAAGCTGTCCTCTTCCCATATACACACGGCTGCATGGGCCTCCCTAAGTGTGTTGCAGCACAAAGTGACATATTCCTATCTAAGGATCATGAATCATGTTGCATTTGCAAAAGGTCCCACTGAGACTTATTTAAAAAATGAACAAACAAACCAATCACAAACCACAGCTTCTCGGTTTTATATTTACTCGACAGTCTGTTTTATAGCAGACTTGTTGGAGGTTTGTCTTAAATTCTATCCTTATCCAAATCACAGCCCAATGTTCAAGAAGAGCAAGTTTTGAATGCTTACAATATTTATTTATTGTAGTACAGCAATACCTGGGTTCCTTTGAGAAGGATCCCAGAATCCTGTTGTGCTAGGCATAGTAAAAAACTCAGTACAAAGAAAAAGTCCCCACCAAGATACTGAAGTAGCATGTGGCTTTTCAGAGACTGAACATGGCTTTCTTGCATTGTTGTAGTTTCTCCTTAAAAAAAACCCAACAAAACAACAACAACAACAAAAACCAAGGTACCTTAAGATCTTATCTTTCAAGGGCTCTTGTTTACTTGCAACCACACGTTGCAGAAGAGTCTGCCCTGGAGAACCTTGTTTCTTATGGCTACTGAGTAAAATTCAAGGGAAACCCTTAATGAGAACAAGCATTCCTGTTTCTTTGTTTGAAGAATCGTTATTCCTCTTTTGTATTTTGTGCTTGCCAACAAGTACGTGTGCAGTTAAAGTGGTTTGTTGTTCTAGATTGATAGTTTGGGTGTGGGATACAAGAATTGTTGGATCCAGCCTCCACGGATAATAAAATCTAAGTGAGCTCACTGCCGCTCCAGCTTCCTGCTGAGGGGGAGATCTTGGTGGAATCACTAAGGATTAGTAGCAGTATGAACAAGGGTATCCACAAGATGAATGCTTGCAAGTGACACAAACCTTCCTTTTCCAGACAAACACACTGGTGTTTCATAGTCAGTGTATGATGAGTAACAAGCTGTTAGGAGAATGGAATTTCTGGGAATTGCAACATTTGCAAACCTTGTGTTGTTCCAAATCAGAATGAAATCCAAAACTTCCCATTGAATGAAAACTCCGGGGACAGGAGAAAGTTGATTTGTGACCATGGAAACATTTCACACCTTTATATTCAGTATAATGCTGATAATGCAAATATCAATTCTAATGTTTCGGAAGTTGAAGAAAAAGAAATTCAGTTAAGTAGAAGCACAGTGCTTTACCTTGACATTTTTACTTCTGCCTATTTCAAATTTTCACCCATGTTACAAGACAAAAAATAACCACACTCAATTCACATCAAGAATTCTTTTCACCTGAGGGGACATGATTTAGAGTTGCTTTCTGAAAGGTAAGACCCACCCCTTACATGCTGGATGAGTTGTCCACGTGATTGCCTCAAATATGGGTAAATAAACAGCAACATCTGTGGTAGCAAGGAACTGCATTTGTGCTTCACCCTGGAAGTTTAAAATGAGCATTAAGTGTCCCATTCTAGGTGCTTTGGGAAAGAGTGTGAGAACAGGGAAAAACTCAACAGAACTTTATTTCAAAACATCTCCTATTATTTCCTAGTTTAAAGAAACCTGCAGTTCATTAAGTTATTGAGCTGGAGATAATCTCCTGTTTGTTGTGTTTTGTTGTTACCACATCTTTCTTTTATGACTCTTCCTATTGTTTTGTTAAGTATATAATTTGGCATTTTAAACATTGTATGGATTAGTTTCATAATTTAGTTTTGGTGAGCGACATAGTATTATTGGGTTAAACTTGAGGCCTGATCATATTCTTGGATCTTCCTGCGGTCTTTTATTTGAGACTCGGCAGGTAAACATTTCCCTTCACCTGTTTCATGCCAGTTATGGTTTTATAGGACTCACTTTCCTTACTGATTTCTTTCCCAAGCTGAAGAGTCTTCATCAATTCAAATGCTTTTCACACAGAAGCTGTACCATAAGTGCTAAATTCCTCTTTGTACTTTTTCTAATTCAGTTATATTATTTCTAAGAAGAAAATTAGATGTAGTATCAAAGGTATTGCTGCATGACTAATTCTGATATATGCAACATTTTCTTTTTAATTTTCTCTTCTTAATAATGGTTAACATTCTATGTGCCTGTTAGACAGTATTATTTAGGGGAGCTATTGCTGTCAGAGAGGGAGACAAAATAAGTTCAAGAGCTCCCTTCTCTAGTGATCTTTCTAATGATAATAACATACTACAGACCATTATTCTGCGTACCTAGAGAATGTTTTTTTCACATCTATGTTTCTCAGTATTGAATTCAACCTGCTATTTTGCTTCCCAGTTACTGGATATGTTCAAATTCTTCCATAGCTTGTAGTTTGATAACATAATGACGAAGTTTGCTGATAATGTCAGACAACTTGACATTGTAAAGGTGGGTGCCACCTGCGTTTTTAATGCCACTCAAATTAAATTCAGTTTTGGTATGTACAAATGACAAACAAACCTGACATCAGCTTAAAAAAAGATGTGTTCTGAGCTAACCATGGCTATTTGGGAATGAGACCCTGTGATTATATTAGGGAGTTAAAAAGTCACTCTGATACAGTCAAAAAGCAAAGCAAATGTTAAGATTTAGTATGGGGAAATAAGACTTATTAGGAGGAAAATAATAGAATCATGGAATGGTTTGGGTTGCAAGGGACCTTAAAGATCATCCAGTTCCAGGCCCCCCGCCATGGGCAGGGAAATAGAATACAAAAATTCGCTGCTGTATAGATTCAAAGTGCACCAGTGCAGGCTGGGGATGTGCAGGATAAAAAGTAGCTTTGCAGAAAGGTGCTGGTGAGCAACCAGCTGAATAGGCATCTGAAGTTGCTCTTGCAGCAATGAAGACTAACAACACACTGGCCTATATTAGCAAAAGCATGGCCAGCAGGTTGAGGGAAGTGATTATTCCCCTGTATCTGACACTTACGGAGCCACGTCTGGAGTACTGTGTTTGGTTTGGGCCATCCCAAAGCAAAAGGAAGATCTACACACTGGGGAGGGTCCAGGGAGAAGCACAAAGATTGTTAGGATGCTGGAGAATGTGCTGCATGAGCAGAGGCTGGGAGGGCTGGGTTTGTTCAGCTTGCAGAGGAGAAGACTGAGAGGGGACTCTAATTCCTGTTTTCTACCACCTAATAGGTGGTTATCAGACAGGTATTCAAATAAAACTACTCTGTATCTGCATTTCCCAAGACTTGTCATGCCTTTCCACCTCCTGTGTCTTACCCAGCTGGACTTCAGAGAGGCAGGGTTGTCATGAAGAGGCAGAGCAGGAGAAGTCCAGCATCTGGGGCAGATGAGAGGGCCTGCGCTGAGGCGTCTTTGAGTGGGAAGGTTTGGGATGAGAAGGAGTGCAAGAGTAGGGGAAAAGTAGGAAGTCTTGGAAAGAAAGAGAAAATAGGGAAAGATGGAAAAACAAGATGGAAAATAGGGGTTCTGAATTAAAATGATAAGGAGAAATTACTTGACTCAGATTGGAGGTGGATTGCAAAATGAGTTTGGAGACAGAAAGGCTTGGGAGATAATAAGTCACAGCCAGAAAAAAAAAAGCAGATGAGAGGTGAGAGTCAGGGAGAGAGCACACTGTGCTACGTAGGATTTTGGGTGAGAATGGGCCGGTATTACTGTGCCTCTCTAACCAGAAGACAAAAGTTTGCAGAGGCCTTCCTCTCCCAGCAGCAAGGGTGTCGCCTCTATGTTGTCTTTTTGTCACTCAGAAGTATAAAATCTAAAGTTTAATTTCCAGATGAGAAGATAACAGTAATTTTGCTGGCTATCTATTTTGAATTCAACACACCATAGTAATGTCATGGATCCCCCAAACCCAACTTCTCCTCTACAGTTTTTCTGCTCCTTTTCCAGCGTGGGACAGGGAAGTACACACACACCTCTGTCCCAGTGTGCAGACTCAGCTGCTGGTTGTGCTGTGTCCTTTGCTCAAATCCATTTCCAAATTTAGCCAGACAGATGAAGAAACAAATAGTGGACAAAGACCATTCCCGGCTTGGCCGGCAGATGGCAATTACTGCTCTTTAAGAGATCCTTAGGTGGCCTTAAAAGCTTTTAGAAACGGGAATCTGCAGTGGTTGAGTCTCCATAATATTATATTGAGTGTAAAAACACCTCTGGAGATAGAGTTCAGCTTTTCTGTCAGCTAATAACAGATCAGATATTGGAGCTTCTCAGTCTGTGAAATAAGCACTATTGTACATTAAGGAGAAAAGCACTTAATGTTGTTCTGAGTTGTTCACTTGGCACTTAACTCTCTGTTATGCTGTCATAACACACAGTACAGGGACTTTTGGCCCCTTTTTAAAGGTATCGTCAAATTGTTTCTGGAATGCTTCCTGCCACATCAAAGGGTCCTGATCAACATGGAGTGTTGAAATCAAAGAAAAATTTCATATATGTGTGCATTTCCTAATTTTGTTACAGATGTAGAGGAAATGAGCTGTTTAATTTCAAAAGGAAAAAAAAGCAGAGTATGCAGGTAAGGGTAATATATGTCGCAAATTACAAACTTCCGGAACATGTTAGCAGAGAAAGCTGCTGCAGGAAAATAACATAAATTTGGGTTAGGTCCTTTGCTGAATAAGGAGAATGTTTCAGGGATGATGTAAAAAGACAGCAAGGCAACAAGTCAGAACTGTGGTTAATGGACAAATACACTGACATTATCCTTTTCCTTCTCTGACTTCCTCTTCCATTTTCATGATGAAATGGCTCTGTAGAACTAACTACAATGTGGTGTTTAGGGAACGCTGTGAGTTTTTAGGGCTCAGTAGTGGTAAATCCCGATGTGGGGAGGAGGCAGGGTTATGAAGGAGGTCCAAGCTGGGTTTACGGTTTGGTTCGCAGCTGCCACGCTGACCTGGTCGGAAAGCAGTACAGAAGTCCTCAGTAAGTGTGAGTGAAAACGTTTGTGAAATCATTCTCTGGTGACCTTTTTGCCTCAAGAAGCATAAATAGGATATGAAGCAAGCTTTATCTAGCTTTGCATGGCTCAAACCTCAGTTGCCCTGACGTAAGACTGAGGGCTGAAGGGAGCAAAGAAGGAAAATTAGTGGGAAGAAGAACTTGGGGTCCTGCCAAAAAGGCTAGTTTACTTTTAGACACTTAACATTTCAGATTGACTGCAATATTATGTTTTGCTTTCCAGTCATACTGATATGATCAAACTGTAACGAGAGAATGAATTCCCAGACGGAGAGAGTGATTAACAGCTTTTAACCCAAGGTCCTTTCCTGAGCCATTGCAGACAGACCAGAGCCTGTGATGTCCACTCTTGTGTTTCTGTTGTTAGTGACTGGTGCTCTGTGACATGCCATGTTAGAAGCCCTCTCATTGTCAAAAAAGAAACAAGCCAGTCGCAGCGGAAGTCTAGAAGGACTGTCTGGCCTCTGGCTTCAAAGGAAGCCCAGGATTTGCTGGTGGTGAATAGCTGAAGCAGATCACAGGGACTATGTTCAAAAGTTTGTTGAAAAACAAACAAACAAACCTGTAACTCTTACATGTTCATGGGTAAGAAATTCCTGTACTAAGCCTGTGCCACTTTCTTTAATGCCAAAGTTGTTTCTGAAAATCGTTGTTAGGAAACGACATTATTAGGAAACAGTAAGTTAGACTCAGAAGGAATTTATCCAAGTAATTAGGAGGGTTGGTTTGGGGGTAAGAGACAGAAGAGATTCACAGTGGCGAAAATGGGGTTAAACATGGGATCTGTATCTGACAATTGGCTTGAGAAATCCAAAGTTAGAAACACTGGGTCTACCTGCATCAGAAAGTCTCTGAAACATGGGAGATTGAGGTTGGACACAATCACAACAAATCGATGTCTAACCAGAGAACAGAAATCAACCCACCTGTGACAATTAGTGCTTCCAGTTAATATCTTATATATTGTTCCCCCAAATGAGCTTGACATCTCATCTTTATAAGAAGATCACATCTTGGCTAGAAAAACTCAGAAGTCTAGCTCGCTCATATTGCTCCTGCATATCAGGAAACGCAAAATGAGGAAAAACGGCACTCAAATCCCCATGTAGGTTACCCTGAATATCAGTGCTACTGTGAAAGCTGAAGTCAAACACCAGGTTGGGGTTTTTATTTGTGTCTTTAATTCCTGGCTACGATTGGATTCGTTGCACAACCAGAAAACTGCTTTTTCCAGCTGATAGCGTTGCAAAGTCGTAGTGGAAAACAGTGTGTACTTTGGCTGAGGTATTACCAACTATAAAGATCTGGCAACTGCAGGTTGCATAACGATTTTGCTAATTATATTTAAATTGGAGTGAATCAACCCTTCTAACACTGAATAAATAACAACTTTATTTTTCCCAAGAAGAAAAGCAGATAGGAGACTGGATGTATTCAGGTGAGCAAGTTTTTAACAAGTGTTTCCACACTAAGATTTAACACCCCTTTAGCTATACCCATTTGTTAGGCTGGTGCAAGTTATTACACTGTGCAAAGTAAAAGAAGGTCTGAAGTTAAAGGTTTGTATTTACTCCACTATAGTTCATATGTGAACAGAAGTTAAAGCTCCGTAGTTATTCCATAATATAATTGAATTCTTATATGAAAATTTTTTTCTTCTTGTTCAACTTCTTCCATGTGCCCACAATATATTAAACTAATTCACAAAACAAAACAAACCAAACACCCAGCCCTCTTCTATATGTGGACATACATTGATATATGTAAGAAAGGGCCTATGGTCCTCCAGCTTCTGCTTTTCTACTGACTAGTGGGCAGTACATCAGGTATCCTGAAGAAGTACAATTAGCAAAATGCCTTAAGATCAAAGGGACTTCTTTCTGTAAACATAAATAGTTCCAGGTTATATTTATGATCACCTCCCTGTGTCAGTGGAGACATTCTTAGTGAGAATACTAGGCATGTTTTGTTAGGGATATAGAAATCTGAGATGATTTAATGATTAATAATTATATTCTCCATAGCAAGTTTATCTCAAAAAGAAGAATTGTATGCCATCTAGCACACAGTTTTCATACCCAGTCAGTAGCATGATAGGTCTTATTAATTGTAAAATCCTGTTAGGACACAGTAGTATCCTGCAGCAAATTCCAGCAAACTGAATTTTGAAACTACGATATTGCTGCTTGTGTATGGTTATAAATCAGATTCCTAAGTGTTTGGGAATCATTCATGTGGTCTAAGTGGCTTGGGTTTAGATCTTATTGCTTATTTGGTCCAATTTGAGCACACGATCTTTTCCTTAAAGGGTGATACTCCATGCACTATATTATTCGAACAGCTGGCAACTTCTTAAAGGTTTAGAAGATTCTACTTGCAGAGCTTAGAAGAGTTGAAGGCTTTTAGTAAAATAATTTAGGTGGAATGTAATTTAATTTTAAATACTATTGGCCCAAGGAGAATTTACTGTTAACTAAGATGACCTTGATTTCACCCTGGTGAGAGAAGGAGGGGAGACTCACCTTTTTCTTAATTTTAAAGTTTTTGTAACTAAAATATAAGACACAGCCACTTAAATAGTTAGGTATTTTATGTACTGAATAATTTGTCATGAAAACTGATACTGCATCTGTTGTGTCACATCTTTGTGATCACATGCTGCTGTAACGCAGAATCTTTTAATAGTCTTTCTTTTAAATAATTGAGAAGATCATCATGATGATAAAGCAAATTGATTATTAATTTCATCCATCTTAGGGAATGCAATCTAAGTTTCCCAGAGGGGAATCTTAGTCTATTTGCATCCCTTGAGTTACTAAAAATGCTATTTCAGAGGGAGTGCAAAGAGCACTTGGGAGCTACTGAATCTGGACAATATACATCTGGCTTTCAAGGAAATGCTGCACTATAAACAACCAGCTGTTTGGTAGCCTGTTGGTCCTTGTGAGGGAGGCTGGCCAGGGGCAGCATGTTGTCTTTCTTGGTCTCAGCAAAAGAAGAGGCAATAATAGCTGAATTTACAATTCCTCTACCAAGATGACTAGTGTGAATATATATTATACTGTAGATTATTTTTTTCTATATGCGTTTATTTTATTTATATAGCTGAAGTGGAGGTTATCCCATTACTCTGGTAAGGATGGATTTTTATCAGAGTATAAATAGAAAGTGCAGGGCCTATTTGTGTGCTTTCTTTTGAGCAAGTGGTGTATTTTTACTTAGCTGTTAAGTAAATATATATTTAGAGGAAGGGCAACTATATGGGATTTATTTAACTTAAAAAAAAATCCCTATCAATTCAAGAATTACCTCAGTTCTGCTTTTGAGATAGAGGAGATAATTGATGGTACTGACAACTATCCTTATGTTTATTTCACAAAACACGGTCATTGCAAACTGAATGAGGCATTTCCATATGACTTTTTTGAGATCTGTTTTACCCATATTACCGGATATGGGATGAACCATAAAGAGTATGTAAATTTTGTTCTGAATTGACATGCAGCAGACTGGATTTTTTGCTGTGTTATACCCAACTTTAAGTTCAGGATTTCAGATAATACTTAAGAAATAGATGTAAATCTGGCACAATAATTAAAAAAAAAAAAAAAAAAAGAAAAAAGAAAAAAGATTGCCTTTGTTTTACTCCATTATATATATTAAAGCAACTCTGATTAAAGTAGCAGAATGAAATGAAGCTCTTCTGTGGTAGCAGCAAGGTAATATGCTCTATAAAGTGATTTATCCTATATTTAATATGTCCTATATAGTTTAAGTATTTCAACGTGAATATGTATAACCTGAAAATATTCCTTCATCTATTTAGTATCCTTATACTACTCTTAAAATGTCAGATTTTTTTAATGTTTATATTTTTTGACACAAATCCATTCAATTTGCAAAGGCAAGTAGACTTTCTACATGGAAGACTTTGTTAACAGTTTTAATATGCCCTAATATTTGAACTGACTCACTTAGATACACAGTTTTGTTTATCTAGCAAGTAAAATGCTGACAGTGTTGTAAATCATATCTTGAAATGGGGCCACTAACACCTGCTAACCCTTGCTATAGCCTTTAATATAGAAGCACTTTCAAACTGACAAAAAGAAAATGGTGATAAAGTTAGTTTAATTTGAATAGAAATTAGAATTCTTAAAAAGCAAGCAAACAAGATTAGTGTCACTTCTGTTCTTGGTGGTTTGTGACTTAGATTGTATTGATGGAGGTAGTAGCTCTTTGCTTTTGGGGCTTTTTGCAATCTGAAAAGTCAATTGAACAGCAACCGAGCAGATAACCAAAATCTGCTTCGAGACAACAAGCAGATTTGGTTTATTTGATAAAACATTTGCTTCCCTGATGCTCCAGACTTTTGTTGGGAAAAAAAAAAAGAGTTCTCAAGATTACAGAAGTGGTCTGGAAGATATTAAGTCCATATAAACAAAGGAAGGAACTTCGTGGTGCTTCGATCCCATGATAATGGACACAATATGAACTACTTGACCTGGATAGTGGTACCAAACCAAGCCTGAAGACAGCCTAAAACAATGGCTTGAAGCAGTTCCTCCTCATTTGAAAGAAATGTTAACTTTGAAGCTGAATGAGAATGTTGCCAACAGTGTTAATTATTTCACTGCCAAAAAGGAGGTGAATGATCGTGCTAGGACAATGTATGCTTCATGCTTCCTCAAAACAAATTCCATGTTTGGGGTCTGAATAAAAATTATCTTATGTTCTTCAACTTAATATCTGAGGGTGGGATTAATTTCACCAAATTTTAGGTGCCCAGAGTTCTCACTTGTATATCTAAGCTAGTCATCTGGGCTCCTTTAATATCACTTATCTCATAAAAAATGTTAATGTTTAAAGTAATTTGTCCCCTGGAATTCCCTATTCCCTCCCACCAACACTATGTAGATGACCAGCTCTTATCAGATGTTCAAGTGGAGACAGAGACAAGGTAGGATACAGGAATCCTACATTAAAAGTGTCATCAAAAACTTAGTTTTGTGCAAATAGAGATTTGCAGGGGGATTTTACAGCTCTTTTATTCCTCCTCACCCCCCGCCACCCCGGCAGAGGATTTTACAGTTAATAACTATAGCTTTCTTTTACTTGCCTGCCTTTAATAACAGCAGGTGTATGTCAACTACGAGCCAGGTAAAAGCCTGTCAAGTTCTATCTACACTTCATTGAATAAAAGACTAAAATGGAATTAAATTTGTATGGGAGCCAGACTTGAGTCATAACCCGTGCTTTAGGTGGACCTAAAAGAGGAAAATGTTAAGTCTAGAACTGTTTTAAGTAAGCGTAGAAGTGGGAATTGGACATGTTTCTTACCCTCGGCTTCACTAGTCAGACATTTAGGCTGCTCTCTTTCTCATTCTTCTTGCTCTTTCTCCTTCAAACAGACAGAAAATTTTCTAGCTATTAGTGAAGTAGGAGGGAACCTGTGTCTTGACAACTAATAGCGTTTTAAGAAACTTTTATTGTAGGTATTATCAAATGCTAAACCCAAGGTTAGACACTTCCAATGCTCCTCACATTAAGCAAGTAAAATCTGTGCTTTTTATCTTTGAAAATGTGACTCATTTGCTTCAGCAGTGAGGTGCAATCCCTGTACTTCATGCTACTCAGCTGGAACCCAGTCTGAAACATCAGTAGCACATCCTGTCTGGCTGAGAGATGCATAAACACTGCTTACTGAATGGGATTTAATCTAATGTTGATCTTCACGCAGTTGGTGATACCATATGTTTTTGTGTTTTAATGGTTATCCTGTTTATCTCATCTTTCTGACTTAAGGCCAAATCCTTCTGTTGAATAGGTGCATTATTAATCCTAGCTGAAAACCAAACAACAAAAAGGTTTAATTGTTAAGAGCACACGTTAGTCTAAGTGGTCACATAATCTTGTATTAGCCTGATGTCCTCTCTGTACAGTGCTCAGCTTTCTTGGTTTTGCATCTATTGGACTGCTTGTTGCAAATTTGTAAAAAAATTTAGGCATTCTACTAAAGACCTTTTTTTTTTTTTTTTCTGGATGATGTAGGCATGACAGAGTACAAATTCTAATCAGGTCAACAGAAGAAAGAAGAATTAAAACTTTCTGAACATGTACTCTTCAGGCTTGGCATCCTGTCCACTTTACCTTTGCGGAACATTACATAATTTTGAAATGCTCTACAAATAAAATTATTTATGGAAAAAGTTGTCTTGGTGTGTCACTAACAGCATACTTGAACTACAGAGGTTTGTTTTTTGAAGTAGTTGGCAATTGAAACACTCCTTATGCTTGAAGAAAATGCTGCCTGTGAGACCTACTGAAGTATTGATCTATTTTCAATAGTTTGTGAGAAAGTGAGCGAAGGAGCTGACTAGAATTTCAAATAGGGTTGCAGAAGATGCCATTTCCTGGTTTGTGGCTTTTGAGAGCCCACAGAAGGTCGAGCAAATTCCCACTTGGGCACTGGCATTTTATGTAGTGATCCTAAACCAGACACAACCTCAGTACCACCCTAGCAGATGTCTGTCATGAACATTGTATCTTTTGCATGCACAACTGCTGTTTCTTCGTTTTATCAGCTGCAGGGTACTAATAAAACATGTAAAATAAGTAAATTACTATCAACAGGAACAAATCTTAGACCAAACCAAAGTGTTTCTTGCATCACACTTCTCAGTTTATCTGTTCTCAGTTGATTTTTTTCATTTTCCTCTCTCTCTTTCGGTGTTGGTTTTTTCCCTTGCTCGTAACAATTTAGCTGACATGGATACAGCTACCTGTATACTAGCCTTTAATCTCTTTATTTTCACTATTTTTGTGGCAATTCTCTCATGTCCGTGTTCTTTCTTTTTCGCCTTCTTTTTAAACTATTTTTCTTATGATAATGCAAGGCTCAAATAACAGAGCCACAAGGGTGGCTTTCTTTTATGTAGCTTTCCAGAGCTATTTTTTTCTTTCAAATAGTCTATTTTTTTTCTTTTTAAATTTAAATTCTTTGATAGCAAGAATTTGAATGCCAAAGCACTTTTTTTTTTTTTTTTT